>LAPY01000844.1:31086-50354 GCA_000970635.1 Eragrostis tef
TGTGACCTGGCGGGCCGACGCGGCCCACCAGGTAGCGCTCGGCGGGGAGCACGTGCGGCACGGGAACGGACTTGACGCACACGAACACCAGCACGCGGTGGAACGCCGGGAGGTTGGTGACGAACCGGGAGAAGTTGGCGGGCACGCCCGAGGTGAGGTCCGTGTACACCAGGCCGATGCCCGGGACGCGCACCATGCCCAGCTTGTCCCCCAGCGCCAGCAGCCACTCCAGGGTCACCTTGTTGTGCAGGTCGAACTCGTACTTCTTGATCGTCGTGTAGTGCCACACGAACATCACGGACATCAGGATCAGGGCCAGCAGGATCGGGAGCCACGCGCCCTCCAGGAACTTGATCAGCGAGGCCGAGAAGTAGAGCGCCTCGATGGAGCCGAAGAAGAGGAGGAACGCCAGGGCCAGGATCGGCGGCCTGTGCCAGCACAGAACGATCACCAGGGATGTCAGGAACGTGGTCACCAGCATCACCGTGATCACCGCCAGCCCTGCAGAGTGCGACTAGTTATTATCACGGGACAGTAATAGCAACTTGATACGAATCATTATGTGTGTGAAACTATAAATGACATGATTTTAAGTTCAAGGATAGTGTTGGACGTAACTGAACAGAAGAAGTTCAGAAAGGGTAAAATCTGACTAAAGCAAGCTAGTGCGGTGGTGAAATCTAATGTCAAGCAACTCACCAGATGCATTCCCCATGTGCTTTGTGTCTCTGAACCCAACAGTCACGGCAATGCAAAGGATCATGAGCAACCAATTGATCTCAGGGATGTATATCTGGCCGTGAATTTTCTCAGATGTATGAACAACTTTTACTCGAGGGAAGCAACTCAACGACTGGCTCTGATTGATGATTGAGAAGGTTCCGCTGATGATTGCCTGACTTCCGACCACCGACGCCAAAATTGCCAACACAAGAACAGGCCATCTAATCTTATCTGAAGTGTGCACCAAAGAAAACTTCAAATGAATTCAAGTGGTAATGAATTTCTAAGAGAGAAAAATTACTAAAAAAGTATCTTCATCAGACATTTTAAAACGGGGTACATTTAATGCTAATGCATAGTAGTCAAAATCTATATTTCATTTCCCTAGCAAAAAAATATATATCTATATTTCATCAATCAAGACAGAATAAACATAATATATATTCAATATCAAATATGAAGTACTCCTCATACTACTTCTCTTCAGTAATAATAAGATGGTGTCTGTATGTATAAACAGAACTTAAGCAGACAATTACAAAGAAAATCACTGACAATCATACAAAATGTGAAATAAGACAGTTTCCAATTTATTCAAATTTTTCAGGGATCTCTACCAATCTGATGAAGACATTAACACACAACAAGATTTCTTCTGGCATTCAAGCATTCTAGTTATGAGAATACATGAGCCAATGCCAACCCATACCTGGAACTGCGATGTAAAATCCAACTTGGGAGCTCGAATAGAAATCATGATGTTTTGATAAGTAAGCCGCTTGACCCATGTATGCCAGAATCAGTGCAGGGTAAACTAAACAAGTAAAAGCAAGCTGCATAAGAAGTGGAAAGCCAATGAGCAACACAAAAAGTTAACATAAAAAATAGCGTGTGAATTCTCATGCAAGATGAACAACTTACCTGGATTGCACTGTATGAGAAGTGTCCAAGATCTGCAAACATTGCTTCAGATCCTGTGTCATCAGCATGTTAGCCTGTTAGCCCAGCTTTTCCATTTTAATAAAACAAACTGGTGAAAGGAACATGATTCTATTCAAAACAGAATGAAGAAAATTATATATATACTCTGCTACCACTTCCAGGAAACAGGTAGTTAGAATCACAATATACCTGTCATGCAGAGCAAGATTCCACCAAGCGACATCCAACCATATTTTCTAGTCTTTTTTAAGAACTTGAACATGTAAGAAGGATTCAGAGCTTGGTAGATCTGAGGATTCCAATGTATGATATTATAAAGTCCAACAGCACTCATGCAGAATAGCCAGGCTAGAACTATCGGGGCAAACAAAAACCCGACCCGATGTGTACCATAATGCTGGAGCGCAAATAGGAATGCTAATATGACACAGGTTATTGGAATGACAGCATCTGCATTTAAAAGAAATTAATCAGTATGGCCAAACAAAGAAATTCAAACTGGAAATGATGAAATATCATAGCTGAAAGTTTACAAGAGTTTGACCATCAACCATTTCTGTCCCCAAACACCAGAGTTTAACCCATTTGGAGGTAGAAAAAGAAGATATGGTAATTTAACTTTTTATTAGGAGGAAAATTTGTGATTCAGATGGCTGGTTCCTTTATGGTACGGCTACCGGCAGTCAATTACAGTACATAACAATTTATTGAACTTTTATCGCTAACCACTGTGTTATGTGTTATGAGCCGCTTTCACCATGCCTTCGTGAACCAGTAGTATCAATATGAATCTCCAACCTAGAAGGTGCTGGAGGCGACTATGAACAATGGAAATCCAGTTACCAAATCAACGTATTCGATAGTGATAGCAATGGGAGAAAGAAGTCCACAACAGAAAGACTGGAGTTTTGACTGATGTCCCTATGGCAATAGTCAACTCTACCCAAGTGCAAACAGGTCGTGTGAACAAAAATTAGGAATGATCTTAATGTAAAATTTCCAGGAAAAACTCACATTCACGATGATCCTTGGACAAGGAGAACTCGAGGCCTGAAACTGCTGAGAATACTGTGACAATTTTACCCAAAAGCCAAAGTAAGCGGTCATAAAAAATTCAGTCTGTAGAAACAAAAAACAAACAGAACAAAGAGAGGTGCCGGGGCCTATGGGGATACCAGATATAGCTGGCGTGAGAACTCCGTCTCCAATCACCATGCATGTGCCAATCATCACCATAATCAGCAAAGCAACGCGGAGCTTCCTGTGCTTCTCAAGCCACACCTTGATGCGGGACTTGTCAGTTGTATCCGGCGGGCGCTCCAATTTATATGTGGAAAGCTCCTCATCAGCAATTTGCCTGTTTGGGAGGAGGCTCACATTTGCGTGCCTGCAAATCAGAGAGTACAGGGCAAATGTTCCTCCTGCAAGATTGCAGAAAACACAAACTTAAAAATCTTAGCAACAAGCAATGAAAGTTTACAAGAGTTTGACCATCAACCATTTCTGTCCCCAAACACGGAGTTTAAAACATTTGGAGGTAAGAAAGAAGATATGGTAATTTAACTTTTCATTAGGGAGGAAAAATTGCGATTCAGATGACTGGTTCCATATGCTACGGCTGCGGCAGTCAATTACATAACAAGTTATTGACCTTTTATTTTGTAACCACTGTGTTAATGTGTTATGAGCCACTTTCGCCATGCCTTTGTGAACCAGTAGTCTCGTGAAACAAACAATGGTCGGGCCTGTTTGGGTGTTGTAGTTTTTCAAAACCAAGGTATTAAGAAACCATGGTTTTAGAAGCCAGAGCCAAGCAAAACCATGGTTTAGAAAAAAGAGGTCATGAGTGGAGTTTTTAAAACTCTAAAATGGTTGCACTTTTAGCAATACCATGGTTTTTAAAAATACAGAACTTGTTACATCCAAACACCTTCATAGCTCTGAAAACCAAAGTATTTTGCAAAACCGTAGTATTCTTACAAAACTCTAAAAATACTTTGTATCCAAACAGTAGAAGGTGCTGGAGGCGACTATGGACAATGGAAATCCAGTTACCGAATCGACGTATTCGATAGTGATAGCAATGGGAGAAAGAAGTCCATAACAGAAAGACTGGAGTTTTGACTGATGTCCCTATGGCAACAGTCAACTCTACCCAAGTGCAAATAGGTCTTGCGAACAAAAAATAGGAATGAGCTTAATATTAAATTTCCAGGAAAAAACTCACATTCACGATGATCCTTGGACAAGGAGAACTCGAGGCCTGAAACTGCTGAGAATACTGTGACAATTTTACCCAAAAGCCAAAGTAAGAAAGCGGTCATAAAAAAATCATTCTGTAGAAACAAAAAAACAAACAGAAGAAAGAGAGGTGCCGGGGCCTATGGGGGATACCAGATATAGCTGGCGTGAGAACTCCGTCTCCAATCACCATGCATGTGCCAATCATCACCATAATCAGCAAAGCAACGCGGAGCTTCCTGTGCTTCTCAAGCCACACCTTGATGCGGGACTTGTCAGTTGTATCCGGCGGGCGCTCCAATTTATATGTGGAAAGCTCCTCATCAGCAATTTGCCTGTTTGGGAGGAGGCTCACATTTGCGTGCCTGCAAATCAGAGAGTACAGGGCAAATGTTCCTCCTGCAAGATTGCAGAAAACACAAACTTAAAAATCTTAGCAGCAAGCATAGCCTCCACAGCAAGTGAAAAACCTAATGCGACTTTTGGTTCATGCGTACCTTCGCCATTGTCGTCGGCTCGCAGGACAATGGAGACGTACTTGATGAGAGGGATCAAGGTGAGCGTCCAGAACACGAAGGAGAGCACGCCGAAGATCTCCTCGTTCGTCTCCGAGTGCTGAATATCCTCGGCGAAGGTGCTCTTGTACACGTAGAGAGGAGAGATGCTCAGGTCTCCATAAACTACCCCCAAGCTCTGGTACGCCAGGAGCAGGGTGGTCTTCCATGAGTCCCTCTGCAAGAATTCAGCAAGCATTGCTTCAGAATCTCACGAACAGGTTGCTGGATTGAGCAACATTTCACGAGAAATACACACCTTGGGAGGTCTCAGACCTCTGCCGAACTCGAGATCCATTGCTCGGAGATGCCTCAGCCTTTACACATACCACACAGCTTCAGCTTTCCAATCCTGCTTCCAAAAAGAGACCAATATCTTAACAACACTGTCGTACCAAAACCCAGGCAAAAGACACTGGATAATTAAGAAAACGGAGAAAACTACCTTGAAAACCCAAGAAAACGCAGCAAGAAATTGAGGTATGAACTCAACTCACCAGGCAGAAGGGGATGGAGCAGAAGGACCAGCCGACCAGACAAGGCAAAAGACACATGCCATGGTTAAAGACGGTGGAGCCCGCCCTGTGTTACCGATGGAGAGAGGCCAGGGAAGGACGGCCACGTGTTCGGGAAGCAGCAGACTCATCACTACTACTCGCTCTTCAACAATCCCCTACCAACGCGCACACCCAAGGCAAGAAAACTGCAGAGCTCGAGTGAAAATGAGATGAGCCCAACAATCAAAAACAAAAAACCCACAAGGTCACATCGACCTAGTAGCTATCGATTAATCGATACATCCATGGACGGCGATTTGGAAAGGAGGGTGTGGTGTTGAGGCAATCCAAAAAGGCAATGCGTTGGGGAATAGAGCATGAGCACGCCATGTGAAACTACGGACAAATGCATGTGGTCTCCCCCCTCCACCCTTTTAAGACGCGTACTATCGGAGCCATGAAAAAGTGTCATTTCTTCAGAATTCAGATCAGTCATCGGTGATTCAGTGCCCTGAACCTGGAGAAACCAAGACTGAATTCTTCTACTACCTCATTTTACCCTGGATAAGAATGCAGCTATAGGTATTATCCCTAACTAATGCAAGGAGGTGGTTGGTTCAATGTCCCAACTGATCTGACGATGTTCCTCCTAGATTCCTGCCTCTTTTTTGGTAGGTCCAAGCAACGCGGTCCCTGTGAGCATCTTCTTGATAGGGCAAGGATTGGATGGGCCACTAGTCCTATATCTGCTTTACACACAAGGAACTGATGCCAACCATGAACCACACAGCATCGGAATAAGAAGCAAAATTTCCCCAAACTTTCTACCTATACATGTAGCCTGAAAATGCAGTATTTTCCCTTACCAAGGTCAGACCAGCTCAAGAACCAAATCAAGGATTCGATGCGGATACGATGCAAGATAACGATGACTGAAGTAGGAGGCGGCCCATAATGAATTCATGATATGGCTCCATGAAACCACCTCCAGATTGGCTCCATGGATCACTAGTACCCACACAAGTAACACAGGGAACGTTTTTAAGGAGGAAAAATGGCAGGAAGTGAAGCCACGGGTCCGGACTCCGGACAGGGGAAGACTTGCAGCCTCCTAACTCCTAACTCCCACCGAAAACGTTGTACTGCTGACTATGAAGCGAGTTGGCAGTGTCATTAATCTCAATCAGTTACTACCAAATCAAAGCCTTCGCTCCAGCTGCAGAGAAACGGATTTCGCTGCATTTCCTCAGCCAAAATCAATGCCTTTGAACCCACGCAGCACGACGACGAAACCGGGTAAACCCGAAAGAGAGTGTTACGAGCATCAAGAAATTGGATCCGATATCGCACCTCTTTTTTTTACCAGCATCAAACGCAGCGAACGGCCATCAGCTGCCAAGAGCGGACGAGTTGTTAGGCCTACGCCTGTCCGCCTATCTCCTCGTGGACGTCGTCGCAATGCCGCCACAACCAGCCCACATCAATGAGCAGTGTCCATTCGCCCCGGACGAGCAGGAGAAGATAGGCGTCCCACCACACCGCACATCATCACTCACTCATTCTACTTGGGATTATTATTATTATTGTTTGATCTGACAAGACCACTGTTGACACTAGACTAGTAGTGTAATCCATCAGTAGTGTAGAATATGTGCAACACTTGGTTGAGTGCAACAGTGGCAACCAATTATTTGGTTGTCTTGCGAAGTAGAGTGGGTGAGCACGCCGGGGACGGGAGAGCTCTGAGCCGAGAGCAAATTCCAAGGGCGGTGTTGTGTCCGGGAGCACGCGCGGTGGTTTGTTTATTCTGGTTTAGGGACGGGCGACGAAGGGCTGATGAGATGATGCAGGGGCGTCGGGTTTGGATTGGAATTCCACTCCAAGTGGCCGTTGCTTTCTCGTGACAACGCCTCCGCACCGGAAAACGCCGCCGCGCCACCGGACAAACAAGAGTGATGTATTGAAAACTTGTTTGCGTTTGAAGATCGCTTGGTTTTGGTCTATGGCAAGTGGCAATCGCAGTACCCACATACTGATTTCTGCCGAACAGAAAAGGACGAGAGAGAGAGAGAGAGAGGCCATCATTTCGCAATATCATATCATAAACGACATACTGTTACATCCAATCCTAACCTTAGCATCATTAATCTGCTCAAGCAGGCTCATTTGCAGCATGCACACTGCATGGACAGAGAACGAACGCGTGATACACTTGAACAATTCCGTATCGAACGGGCCGGGCCGCAGGAACCTGCAGGCTGACCTTACAGTACTGGGGCCCCAAACCTGCTCGTTTAGAAGCCGCAGAAGTCGTCGTCCCTGGGCTGGCCCGGCTTGCCGATCTGCGTGCAGGCCTGGGTGCAGGCGCTCGCGCAGTCGAACTTGTCGGCCGCGCCCAGCGTCATGCACCGGTTCTTCATGCAGTCGCAGAAGCACCCCAGCTTCGCCGCCCCGCCCGTCTCTGACGCCGCGCCGCCGGCCACCGCGGCGGCTACCACCACCACGACCCGACAAATCATGGCCGCGGCTCTCGTCGACGTTGCCATCGTGGATCCGTGAGTCGTTCTTTTCTTCAAATGTCTTCCCCTCTTTGTTAGCACCTAAAAGTTTGATGTAAGTCGTATTGATGGTGTTTATTATTTGGGCCAATAGCTAAGGCATATATGGCTATATATATCCGAGAGAAATTGAGTCTATATTGGGCGTGGAAATGTTTGGACAAGAGTGAGAATAGGTAAGCAACCTCTTGTCTATCATCTTTCGTGCACGTAATAAAATTAGTTAAAAGAAGGCCTCATTTTTGTGTTGCGCAAATAAATGCATTAAGTTTTTTCATGCATGTAAATCACGTCCTCCTCCTCGCAAAAAAAAAAGTAAACCACGTCCTCCAGGATTTGGAGTTTTGGACCCTTGTGCGTTTAGGAAAAAAATTTCTACCGAATCACTAAATGGCAGGTAATTTATCCTGTTGGGGCAATGGTTGATAACAACCCGACATACCAGTTAAAATCGTAGTGTCTTAGAATGCGGAATCCCAGTGGCATGCTATCCTAGTGAGACAAGTGATCCAAAGCGAGCAGAGTAACATTCAGGTATGGTTTCACGATGCCCATAGAATTTTAAGGAGCCAGGGCCATCGCGCAAAAAGGGTACTCAAAGGCACAAATTAAGTACTCCCTCTTCCCTCTGTCCAACAACAAATGACATCTTAAAAAATTTTAGACAGATTAAAGGACTGTTTGGATCCATTTAAATTTTAAGAATCCAGATTTTAAAAGCTATAGAGCATCCAAATATGCCAGATTATGTCCCAGATTCTAGAATCCAGATTATGAGATTTTAAGAATCTCATAATCTAGCTTAACCCAGCTTTTGGTGATTTTATTTGTCAAAAGACTCACTGTTCTTGAATGTTTTTGAATAATTACAAGTTTTGCCACCGCTCACAAAAATTATAGGAAGGATATGCTGGTCATTAACCACCTCAGAAACTAGATTCTAGATTTTAAAAATCCAGGATCCAAACACCCTACTCAATTTTTTTTAGAAGCTAGATTATAAAAACTACATCTAAAATCTAGATTCTTAAAAGCTATAGAAAATCCAAACAACGCCTAAGAGTAAAGAAAAATGACCTCGGCACCCCTAATTATTAGTTATAATATGCCTTAAAATGGAAAACAGTGCCTTTTTAATCACGCTTGTTTGCCTTTTAATAATATGCACGAAATTAGCTTTCCAAAAACACCAGAGTAGCTTGTCATAAATGTTTCAGAGAGAGTAGCACAGAGGAGTCATATTTGTCCGCAACACCAAATTAAGCGATCGATGAACGGTGGGCAACACTGGTACAATAAAAGCCTCTGCAGTGACGCAGGACCTCAAAGAGTAGTGGCACGACCGCACGAGACAGCATATATAGACAACGATTCGATGACAAAATCCGGTCACAGTGAGCCACCATAGATGAACAGTAGAATATTGTACTAAGGGGGTGTTCGTTTCGTGAGGGTCTAAAATTAAGAGGGGTGTAAATAAAAGAATTTTATCATTTAAGAGTATTAAATAAAGTTTAATTACAAAACTAACTGCAGAACCCCTGGTCTAATTCGCGAGACGAATCTAATGAGGGTAAGTAAGTCACGATTAGACGACGGTTACTGTAGCATTACTATAGCCTAATTAGGCTCATTAGATTCGTCTCGTAAAAATATACCCATCTATAAAAAGGTTTTGTCATTAGACTTTATTTAGTACTAAATTATCTTTGTTTAAAGCTTTCTAAAATTTAGTGCTAAAGTAAACGAACAGAGCCTAAATACAGAACATAGAAATACAGGAGGGGACACCATTGTGATAAGCACACGTGGTGATCACAAAGGCATTACGGACCTGTGTAATATATTAATGATGTGGAAGGAGTTGTGCTATTCTTGCATAGTAGTACTCGAGGGGATTTATTATTATTGTTTTCTATAAAAGGATGTCTAAAATACAAAACCTGAATTGTATAGTACTCCTAGCTCATAACGTTTTACCATGCCCTCAATTTGAAAAATGCATGGGACATGAACTCGAAGCTGTGTATATTCTCGTTGAACCATTTGGATATTCTCTCCCTTCGCAATACATGATTCCAGAATATTTTGATAAAAAAAACCTATTTTCATCAATCAGATCCCAGGTGTGACATCCTGACTCAAGGCTTAATAGGATTGATAGAATACTCATATCAACAAGTTGCAACTTCTTTTCTGAAAACCTATCTGAAAAGAACTTCGAGCTTAAGCGTGCTTGGCCTGGAGCGATGGGTGACCGACCAGGAAGTCCTTTCTGGTGCGCATGAGTGAGGACAAAGTGCGCAGAAAAGACATGTGTTGGTCTGTGAGGAAAGTCTAGAGGTCCTAGAGAGCTGCCAGGCGTAAGCGGGCCCGGCCTCGGGGAGGCGGGACGTTACAATTGGTATCAGAGCCAACTCTCACGGTTTCACGGGCGCGTGTGGGCGCAGTTGCGCAGGCATGGTGCACATGGCTGGTGTGGACCCAGAGTGGTCACATAGCATGGCACATGCGCTGGCACTGGACGCACAGAGGTGGCCAAGAGGGGACGTTCCTAGATTGGGGTTGACCGACGAGGACGTCGGTCTCATAAGGGGGTGAGTATGTGACATCCCGGCCTAAGGCTTAATAGGATTGATAGAATACTCATGTCAACGTCTCTGACGCCGCGCCGCCGGCCACCGCGGCGGCTACCACCACCACGACCAGACAAATCATGGCCGCGGCTCTCGTCGACGTTGCCATCGTGGATCCGTGAGTCGTTCTTTTCTTCAAATGTCTTCCCCTCTTTGTTAGCACCTAAAAGTTTGATGTAAGTCGTATTGATGGTGTTTATTATTTGGGCCAATAGCTAAGGCATATATGGCTATATATATCCGAGAGAAATTGAGTCTATATTGGGCGTGGAAATGTTTGGACAAGAGTGAGAATAGGTAAGCAACCTCTTGTCTATCATCTTTCGTGCACGTAATAAAATTAGTTAAAAGAAGGCCTCATTTTTGTGTTGCGCAAATAAATGCATTAAGTTTTTTCATGCATGTAAATCACGTCCTCCTCCTCGCAAAAAAAAAAGTAAACCACGTCCTCCAGGATTTGGAGTTTTGGACCCTTGTGCGTTTAGGAAAAAAATTTCTACCGAATCACTAAATGGCAGGTAATTTATCCTGTTGGGGCAATGGTTGATAACAACCCGACATACCAGTTAAAATCGTAGTGTCTTAGAATGCGGAATCCCAGTGGCATGCTATCCTAGTGAGACAAGTGATCCAAAGCGAGCAGAGTAACATTCAGGTATGGTTTCACGATGCCCATAGAATTTTAAGGAGCCAGGGCCATCGCGCAAAAAGGGTACTCAAAGGCACAAATTAAGTACTCCCTCTTCCCTCTGTCCAACAACAAATGACATCTTAAAAAATTTTAGACAGATTAAAGGACTGTTTGGATCCATTTAAATTTTAAGAATCCAGATTTTAAAAGCTATAGAGCATCCAAATATGCCAGATTATGTCCCAGATTCTAGAATCCAGATTATGAGATTTTAAGAATCTCATAATCTAGCTTAACCCAGCTTTTGGTGATTTTATTTGTCAAAAGACTCACTGTTCTTGAATGTTTTTGAATAATTACAAGTTTTGCCACCGCTCACAAAAATTATAGGAAGGATATGCTGGTCATTAACCACCTCAGAAACTAGATTCTAGATTTTAAAAATCCAGGATCCAAACACCCTACTCAATTTTTTTTAGAAGCTAGATTATAAAAACTACATCTAAAATCTAGATTCTTAAAAGCTATAGAAAATCCAAACAACGCCTAAGAGTAAAGAAAAATGACCTCGGCACCCCTAATTATTAGTTATAATATGCCTTAAAATGGAAAACAGTGCCTTTTTAATCACGCTTGTTTGCCTTTTAATAATATGCACGAAATTAGCTTTCCAAAAACACCAGAGTAGCTTGTCATAAATGTTTCAGAGAGAGTAGCACAGAGGAGTCATATTTGTCCGCAACACCAAATTAAGCGATCGATGAACGGTGGGCAACACTGGTACAATAAAAGCCTCTGCAGTGACGCAGGACCTCAAAGAGTAGTGGCACGACCGCACGAGACAGCATATATAGACAACGATTCGATGACAAAATCCGGTCACAGTGAGCCACCATAGATGAACAGTAGAATATTGTACTAAGGGGGTGTTCGTTTCGTGAGGGTCTAAAATTAAGAGGGGTGTAAATAAAAGAATTTTATCATTTAAGAGTATTAAATAAAGTTTAATTACAAAACTAACTGCAGAACCCCTGGTCTAATTCGCGAGACGAATCTAATGAGGGTAAGTAAGTCACGATTAGACGACGGTTACTGTAGCATTACTATAGCCTAATTAGGCTCATTAGATTCGTCTCGTAAAAATATACCCATCTATAAAAAGGTTTTGTCATTAGACTTTATTTAGTACTAAATTATCTTTGTTTAAAGCTTTCTAAAATTTAGTGCTAAAGTAAACGAACAGAGCCTAAATACAGAACATAGAAATACAGGAGGGGACACCATTGTGATAAGCACACGTGGTGATCACAAAGGCATTACGGACCTGTGTAATATATTAATGATGTGGAAGGAGTTGTGCTATTCTTGCATAGTAGTACTCGAGGGGATTTATTATTATTGTTTTCTATAAAAGGATGTCTAAAATACAAAACCTGAATTGTATAGTACTCCTAGCTCATAACGTTTTACCATGCCCTCAATTTGAAAAATGCATGGGACATGAACTCGAAGCTGTGTATATTCTCGTTGAACCATTTGGATATTCTCTCCCTTCGCAATACATGATTCCAGAATATTTTGATAAAAAAAACCTATTTTCATCAATCAGATCCCAGGTGTGACATCCTGACTCAAGGCTTAATAGGATTGATAGAATACTCATATCAACAAGTTGCAACTTCTTTTCTGAAAACCTATCTGAAAAGAACTTCGAGCTTAAGCGTGCTTGGCCTGGAGCGATGGGTGACCGACCAGGAAGTCCTTTCTGGTGCGCATGAGTGAGGACAAAGTGCGCAGAAAAGACATGTGTTGGTCTGTGAGGAAAGTCTAGAGGTCCTAGAGAGCTGCCAGGCGTAAGCGGGCCCGGCCTCGGGGAGGCGGGACGTTACAATTGGTATCAGAGCCAACTCTCACGGTTTCACGGGCGCGTGTGGGCGCAGTTGCGCAGGCATGGTGCACATGGCTGGTGTGGACCCAGAGTGGTCACATAGCATGGCACATGCGCTGGCACTGGACGCACGGACGTGGTTAAGAGGAGACGTTCCTGGATTGGGGTTGATCGACGAGGACGTCGATCTCCTAAGAGGGTGAGTATGTGACATCCTGGCTCAAGGCTTAGTAGGATTGATAGAATACTCATATCAACAAGTTGCAACTTCTTTTCCGGAAGCCTATCTGAAAAGAACTCCGAGGTTAAGCGTGCTTGGCCTAGAGCGATGGGTGACTTTGCGCATGAGTGAGGACAAAGTGCATAAAAAAGATATGTGTGGAAAGTCTGTGAGGAAAGTCTAGAGTCCTAGAGAGCTGCCAGGCGTAAGCAGGCCCGGTCTCGGGAAGGCGGGACGTTACACCAGGAATTGAATTACTCGCTGAATGGGCTAGAAACTAATTCATTTCTTTTATTTGTGTTCGGGTGCAAATGTAGTTAGTTTTTAAGAATAAAAAAATACCAAGTTTGGGCACTTGGCATGAGGAAATAGTTCAATATAGAATGAGCCAATCGTTCTACAATCCTATTTGAAGTCGAAAAGATAGAGACATACACAATGACAAATAACAATTTCTAACATGATTATAATGCCTACAAATAATAAGGTTAATAAGTATAACGCCCACAAGTGATCCCGTCATAGATAAGAAGCCTACAAAACCTCAATAAGCAACGACAAACACACAAAGCATGGGATAGGGACGAGCCAATGATACGTGCAAAAAAGGATGAACCCATGACCCCATCGTCCCGGCTTCCCCCCTCTTACATGAGCACCAATCAAGATTATGAAAAGATGCCTCATGGTAGGGAACATTAGCAACTTTCATTGTGTGCAAAGGGCAATCGATCCCCTCCATTTTAATGCAAAATTTGTTTTTTAGTATTATTTTTGGAGCTATTTTTGAGAGGTTTTTTCTTTTGTTGGTTCGACTGCCATTTTAGGCGAGATTATTTGAGGCTGGGAATGTCATAATATATCTAAGTCATCAATCAATTTTGTTTCGTCACGAGTATCATTTAATTTTGGATTCTCCCGAATTGTCCCAAATTCCTAAGCTTCTCGAGATAGCTTAAATTAATCTCAAACTGTCGATCTCCTTAGAGGCTTTAACATTCTAAAATATTGCTAGACATATTTGATCTTGTCGCACATTTTGTCACGACTGGGGTGTTGTTGAGCCCCTTAAACACTGATTTGAATTAAGAAACATAAGTTCTAATCTATCTCTTAAGCGTTGGATAAGTAAATACCAACCTTGATTGATTGGTTTTAGTATACTTATCACCGGTTAGTTACTGTACTAATTTTGACCGGCCTTCTTTTTGTACAAATTGGTTCTCGATATATTAAGTTTTGTTATCAATATAATTATTACTGAGCACATTTCATTAGTACATTTTACACTTTTAAGTATCCATACTCCATTTTTTTATAACAAAAAGGGAATTTTTAAAAACCTACTTGCAACTCAGATGGGTTTTCATATACTCATCTGCAAAAAAATTGTGTCAGTCTCCCCCTGCAAATGTTCATGGTTTTTCATACCCCCCCCCCCTAACTTTGACCGCACGACATAGCTCATATATGTTTTTGGTGCAACTCCGGGTGATTTATTATACCTCTCTACTCTTTGAGTAAGTGGGTAGACTATGAAAACAAATGAACATTTGCGGAGGGATAAAAGTCAAATTTGCTGCATTAACTAGGCGTTTACAAGTAAACAGAAATGGAGGTTGGTATAAACATTTCAAATGTTCTGCACCCTGAAATTTAACGAGAAATGTTAGTGGAACAAGTATGTACTAGCTTGAAATACACCGTACCAGTTTTCTAGAGAAACTCACATGCCGTACAGAGCTCTCTGTTTGTGGCGTCAGTCAGGCAGTCGACTCAAGCTAAGTGCCGAAATGATGCGAGCAAAGATTTCCGAAATGATGCGAGCAAAGATTTCCACGGTCCAAGGGACCTTTACCCTTTTCTGCATCCTACATATACGCCTCTCCCAGGCCATAGCAACCTCGCTTTCGCCGTCCCGTCACCTACCAAAATCAGTGTCCACTCACACTACTTGCGCCACTGAGCCCCTACGGTCGAGAGTTACGTGTGGCCTCTCGCCATCACACAAATCAAATTCCGGCACGCGCCACATATCACCCAAACAAAAGATTTATAACTTTACACTATGCATATATGCACAATCGTCTTCTCTGCACATGACAGGACCGGCGAAATCAAATTAAGCAGCGCGAAAAGGTGTAGGCTAGCTATAGCTCCTAGCGCTCATGCATGCGGCAGAGGTCGCCGGACCGGCTGGACCAGGGTTCAGGAACAACGACGCTGCCATGGGAGGGCAGCTACAGCTCTGGGCATGTAGCGTGTGGTGTGTGGGGCGCGCGGTCACTGGTGTGGCGGTGCATGGCGCACTGGTGGTGCCGGGTCGCCATTGCCGATGCCCCATGCCCGGGTAAAGCGAGGCACGCTGTCACCGGCACCGATCTCTTTCGCTCTGTCCCGGTCCCGGCCGGCGGGGCGTCGCGACCCGGCCTGGGGCTTCGCTTCAGAAAGCGAGCTCGCTTTTTCTCGACCCGTTCTGGTGACTGGTCCTCGCTCGCTGAACCAACGTCAATCCACATTCCACACGCGCGAGATGTGTCGCGCATCGAATACGTACGTCACGAATGCATATATGACATGCACTGGAGTACCAAATGTGTACGCGCTTAGGAATACGGATTACACACGCCCATGCGCCTGTCAGCTCGATCGAGTGTACATGTGCCGGCCGGTCACCGGTTGGCCCTCATCAACAATACTCGTCCGCCTGAATTTTATACTCCACCACACGCCGGCGCGCACGCGTGCGGTAATGGCGTGCGGATGGATATATACTGTACGCCAGAAGAGACGGCAGCTTGTCTTGTTCGCTCGGACGAGCGCATCCGACCGGCCGTCGATCTAGACACGACAGCGTCGAGCATGGCGCCGAAAGGGACCCCCATCGCAGCTCCACTTCCACGTACGGCCGCGCGAGAGATCCCACGCAAATCTTCCTCGCACTGCTGCGCCGCTGCACGCGAATCTGCCGGTGTTGACGATCGCCGGGCGCGCGGCCTGGCTTCATCTGCCGGTGCGCGGAGCGTGTCGGCTGAATTCAGGGGATTGGAATGGCAGTATACGGCCAGGCCGGGCCGGCCGGCCGAGGTGACAAATTTAGCACGTGCGCCAGGTGACGGGATTGGCGGCTTGCGACTTGATGTTTTGATGATGTGGTTTGCCTGATGGACATAAATCGAGTGAAATAGTATAATATTTTTTGGATTCTTATAATTTCATTATTTCAGACAATAGTATATCCTTACCTTGATCTCAAAAGGCTACGACGTGGTGCCCAAAATTCGTCAATAAAGGTAAATCATGGTACACGCCAAGTGAGTGTTTTGTGGTCCAAAATTTCAAACCTACTATACTATATGTTAGATGGCCTGTACGTACGTTGATTAAAAAACTTGAAGTACGTAAAGGTTATACTACATATATGCATGCTTTTCACATTATACTTGATGAATATATCATATATATCTTATTAAGAAAGAAATATTTCCTATATATGCATGGCAGGTCTCTCACAATACTTTGCACATGCACCAGCGGAAAACGAAGAAACTAACTCATGCACAGACTATGGGGTTACTTGGTTACTGGCCATACACTACAACAATTATAGTTTTCTATGACGAGTTAATTATGTTACAAAACATAAGAAATTTATCGTAAAAAATGACATGTGGGTCTCACTTAGCTTCAACCATGACTGGTGGACCACATATGTTAACATTGAGGGTTTAAATTTGTGATGTTAATTTGCCTATCATGACGTTATTATTTGTCACAATGTAGTCATGTCTTTATTTATGACAATTTTACTATCAGATTTAGTGACAAATATTGGTTGCCTCATAAAACAATCTTCATCCTAGAAAACATGATAAACCTGAATACCTTTGTGACGAAACGTTCTACAGTGACGAAGAGTTCGTCATAGAAGCCCGTACAGAAAGAGGTGTGTTGAGAATGAGGGTCGTGACACCGCTGAGGCGTCGAGCACCCTTTTGCCTGTCGATTCAAGAAAAAAAAAGATGTGTGTTGAGAATGACGACGACAAATAAAATCGACGCTGATCAGACTGCGACGGTAGATAGATCCAACAGCTCGTCCTTTACCATCAACGATGGAACACTGGAACTAAGGAGGAGGGACAATGCCCCCCCCCCCCCAAATGCTATGCACAGTCATTTTCACACAAGATTTTAACACTCAAAAACGTGGGGCAATAGATAGGCCGTCCTTATGCCGAGTTATTTCTCTTTCTCGAACTAATATTTTATAATAATGATAATGGTGAATAACTTTTAAAAATATATATATATATAGATAAATTTTAGAGTTTATTTTTGGTTACAGGTAATGCAGTAATTTTCAGCCTTAAAAAGGAATGGGATGGCTCTATTTCTTGACCAACTTGCTGGTACGCAAGCACAAACGTTCTGCTTCTATAAATTCACAATGGATCAATAAAATTTTCTCATGTGGGTTGACATCCTCGTCCAAGCTCAATGAAGGCTTCCGTCTTGCAGATAAACGACGTGTCGAGCTAAGAGGGTTCTTAAAGGTTAACTCTGACATAGCTCTTAAAATTATTTATTAAAAGAGAGAGAGAGAGAGAAACTTACTAGCTCTTACTCAAGAGCTAGTCTGTAAGGAAAATGAAAGACTTAAACATAGACCTTATTCTTCATTAAACCTTTATAAAACCTGGTTGCTAGCTCTTAAGTCTTAACTAGCTACCATAAGGACGTACTAAAACAAACCGCGCACACGCAGGGTCTCAGGAAGCTCAAGGACTCCGACGTAGGGGTGGGCGCGGTTAACCGTAAAACCGATTAACCGAATTAACCGCACCGAAATACCTAAACTTTTTAGCTAGTACGGTTAACCGTAAAAATTACGGTTATCATTTTTGACAATTACGGTTAACCGCATAAATTGCGGTTATTAATCCGATTAACCGAACTAACCGAATTAACCAAAATTATTATCTCAACCTAGTAGATCTCGATGCTCCTCAATCCTAACTCATTCCACCCCGGTCCTCTCCCATCTTCATCCTCTCCACACACCTCACTCGACGACTACCCGTGCATCGACATCGTAATCGACGCCGCATTGGTCTATCTTTTATTGTGTTTGTTGCATAAATTTCTCTAATATAGTGGAATATGTACTACTGTGCGGTTAATACGGTTAACCGCATAACCGAACCGAATTAACCGCAACCGAATCGTGCGGTTAATCATTTTCTCCGTACTAAATCGGTTATCATTTTTCATGAACCGAAGTTTTTCTAAACCGATTTGACCGAACCGGATTAACCGAACGCCCACCCTGACTCCGACGAGTTGGAGGCAGGACTTGACAGCGCTGCCGCGCATTCCAAGCTACTAACGCCGATGCAGCTTGGTTGGTTGTAACTTTAAAGTTTAAACTCGCGCTTTAAACTTGTGACCCGGGACAATGTTCTGCGACACAAGCTGAGGGGCTTGAGGTTCACACTTCACAGGATTGTGTTCCGTGGCCGTCTGCGGCGATTCATCGACCCAACGGCTCCGGGACCGTCACCCCACATTTCCGCTGACCGGGCGCTGTAGTCAACCGTATCATTCTGCCCATCGGCCGATCACCTCTGCTGCTGCTAATGTTCGTTCGTCATGGCGTGCGGATCTACGGCAAGGGACGAGCCAGTACAGCGATTCCATCACCAGCCGCGCACGGGGCTCGGCCGGTGTGTGTCGCCAAGGATCGCCGAGTCGGCCGGGTACGTACGCCCATGACATTTTCGCGGCGCTGCGGCTCAAGTTTTGGGGGGCTGGGCGACAGGCGTGCCCCACTTGGACCTCATCGGCAGAAGCAGCCGGCCCGGCCGGCGTACAGATGATCGTCCTACGGCCCATAACTTTGACATTTGCAACCTTCTTGTCTGCCTTGTCCGTCTAGACACAGTGCATGTTGCGCGCATGGAAATGATGCGCCTCTAATCCCGGTGACGAGACGAGGTTAATTAATTAGTTCACACCTCTGATCCAACAATGCGTTACTAGTATTTCACATCAGTATTTTTACACACACTCCCAACGCTGGAACGCTGGACAGCAGTGAGTGGTACTGCTGCACTAGCAATCTCCTGGTTCCGTTTTATTTACGTGAAACTTTGGCCGAGCTGACACACGTGGGTTACGGAATTCGCTTGCTTGCAAAAATTCCAGTTCCCAATATAACTCCTCCGGTGCCCCTCCCAAAGCCGACGCCCCTCTAACTACCAGCCGATCGAGCGCCTGTGAGCGACGACATCATCCCAGGTCACACACAGTCCGCACGCAGGCGCGCGAGCGCACGCACACCAATTTCCCCTGTCTCGGCAGCGACGGGATCCTCTGT
>LAPY01000844.1:72645-89704 GCA_000970635.1 Eragrostis tef
CAGAACCCCTGGTCTAATTCGCGAGACGAATCTAATGAGGGTAAGTAAGCCGTGGTTAGGCGATGGTTACTGTAGCATTACTGTAGCATGATTATAGCAAAACATAGATTAATTAGACTTATTAGATACATCTCGTACATTAGCACCTATCTGTCAAAAAAGTTCTGTAATTAGACTTTATTTAATACTTTTAAATAACAAAATTCTTTTTAATATGACAGGAATAAAGTTTAGGAGGTAGGACACGAACACGCCCTTAGGTTTTGCAGAAACAAGCAACTGCGTACATATATGTATATGGTCATCATAGGCAAGAATACGTCGTTCGACCCTTGATTGGCATTATTACAAAAGAAATTAGAAAAAGAAAAACAAGTTAAAATTTTCCAAAAAGAAAAATAGCCTATGTGTTTCTCTTTTGCAAACACATTATGACCTTAACGTTCTTTTTCAAGTTCATGAACGGTGAACCACATTTCTGTGTTTCTCTTTGTTTAATAATACTGTTCAAGTATATAGAAAATAAAGCTCTCACTTATGTATCCATCGCCTATGTGTTTGCACAAATATGTTAGACACAACATAGAGTTTGTTTGGCTGCTTTACAACAGGCAGCAGCGGCCGCTACAGTGTTCGCAGATATTTTTTCACCACAGGCTGCCGAACAGAGACATATATCGCCCCTCAAAAAAAGAATAAAATGCCATTTCAGGATGTCAGGACTCATGAACAGGGAATCTAGGGAATCTCCACGATCGCCCTGCGGCGCAGCCAGTGCACCGCACCCAGCTGATGGCGCGGACGGCCGGAAACGGAGCACGACCCAGCATTACTTTTCTATACACTGGACACTCACCCCCTCTACACACCCTGCCCTCAAATTTTACCTCTGACGGGACTTCCAATTCTCTGTAAAGACCCAAAAAAAAACTTAAGGAAATACCGTCCAGCTGACAACTCAGCCATGCCTTAATTTCAGCAAATCATGCTGTGCTCGTTAACATTAATTCTCAGGGTAAAAAACATATATATAATCATGGGCGATTCCTGACTGTAAGTTGAGAGTATTACTTTTCAAAATTCAGTATCAATTACAAGAATCTTGTACATGATATGGAACATTTATACGAAGCAGAGATATCTCTCATCTATTCATAAATTACACCACGCCAAAATTGAAAGAAATAACATTTTTGGCGGAGAAGAATGCAACAATTTGTTTGTTTAAAAAATTGAAATCGAATAATTCACCCCGAGAACTATAAATGATAGGCATTTGTGCCCGTCGACACTGATAGGTAAAACTGTCCCGAAGCTAATCATTTCTACTGTTTGTAGGCCAACAGCAGACCACATGATGGTGAACCTTCACTTCTTCCATGGTGGCCTGAGAATATTGATGAAGCGAAGAATCGAAGTCAACAATTGAGGTCTAAAACCGCTCTTGCATCTCCGCGGGCCTCAGCTATACCTGAGTTCCAACCACACACATGCACTGCCACAAACCCACGCTTTAAATTTTGAAGATTATCATTTTGCAGGCATCGTACTTTCTGACCAACTGATTATTCCATCCTCTCAGCAGAGACTTGAATAAAATTGAGATGATACTTTTAAGGATTTGACATCATCAATTGCAGTCCATGATTGCTCCTGCAGTTTTGCAGCCTCAGCGATGTCTGAGTTGCAACCATACACATGGACCGCTAGTCGTCTTCGTTTTGGAGATGCTGATCTTATGTATGTATTGTACCAAGTTATAACATCATCCTTCCGGACTGCCCTAAGCTCTTCTGCTTCCAGTTTTGACATGTCAAACATGTACCTAGATTACACAATATGAAACAATGAATAAGAAAGGAGACTAATTCTGTAAATGATAGTGACTGATCATTTCAAGGGATTAAAGAAGATGTAATAAAATATTAAGGTTACACATGCCAACTAATTCTGTAGCTCAAAGTGAATTTCAGGTCATGCATGCTAACTAATTTCATTGCTCAAAGTGAACTAGACGTCTTTGGTTAAGAGAATGCATAAGGGGCACGGCAAGTCTAAATGTTATATACCACAAGAAGTTCAGATTCCCAAAGGTAAGCCATAGACTAGTAAGTTCCAATGCAGTCAAAAGATTTCCTTTTTGCTAAAGAGAATCATGGCTACAAAACTATGAGAAGTAGCCATCCTTAGGGGAAATACCAATGCCAGTATTAGGATTTTTAAAGTGATGTGAGATTTTTCTGTTCCTTTCCAAAATGCCAGATTTGCCTAGTGCAGTTCTGGATAGTTCCCTTGCCCCAGCTGCCAGAATTATTCCATTCCTTCCGATGCTGGGGTGACCCAATGAGCGACATTCCACTCTTGCGTTTTGCTGGACTGAACTCACAAGCTGGTGTGGCCGTAGCATAAGCTTGCCCATAGCAGCAGAGATACAGGCTCAGCACCTGCCATAGCAGCGGCATGACCTTGCTCTCCGGGGGTGGTAGTGTTATAACTTATAAGCGGAAGGTAAAAAAGAGAATGGGAAAGGGTAGGAAGTCCATTTTACACTCATAACGTATGAAATCCTATCAGCAATGTTACTATGGTAGCTTCAATAAATTTAAGAAACGTAATGCCCCAGGCCATACATAATATTCTCATAGCCCCGCATAATCCATGAAGGCACGAGCATGATTCTCTTTTGAGAACCAGAATGTTCCTTTTTCAGTGGCGAGCATGACATTCCATGATACTGTTTTGCATTTCTTTTTACTCTTGCAAACAAAAATAAACAAATCAAAAAGTCACTTGCAGTCTACATCATTGGTTTGTGATGCTTGAACATCCTCACAATTCAATAAATGTTTCACTCTTAAAAGAGGTGCCACCCGCTCATTCTTACACTGAATGTTTACGCCAAAACCAATATACTAGATATTTTTTAAAATTCTTATTCAATGCAAGACACACAAGAAAAGAAATTATACCTTTTATCAACAATCTGAGACCAAAAATCACCAGTTTGATAGCTAAGGGAAGGATCTTTTTCCAGCTTATCAGCTATTAAACCACTTCTGTGGTGCTCAAAAGTCTCCTCATCAAGTTCATCCTACACAGATGTAGGACCAAAGTAAAAGGCAAAACATCAAACTATAA
Organism: Eragrostis tef; assembly: GCA_000970635.1. Taxonomy (NCBI): domain Eukaryota; kingdom Viridiplantae; phylum Streptophyta; class Magnoliopsida; order Poales; family Poaceae; genus Eragrostis; species Eragrostis tef. The sequence continues at coordinate 75,784 of LAPY01000844.1, forward strand.
TTTAAATTGATTCCAACCTTCAGAAATGATGGATTTTACCACCCCAAAACAAAATAGACCAATGAATGCAACAGAATGTAAATGAAACCATTTTAGTGCTTAAAAATCTTCTCAGCATAAAGAATGGAAACACGTATAATTAAATAGCATGCGTTTTCATATATTCATTGTAGTGTAACTGGATCACATATTCACGTGCACTGAATGCAGTTATTCTAAGCTTGAAGAGAATTTGAATATTGTCATTCTATTTATAAATTTAATCGCTAAAAAAAATTGCAAATTAGCCTACTCTATAAGGTGCAAATCATAAAATGGTCTAATGAAATAACTGGGCGAAGCAGATGTACTGCAGAACAAGACAGAAGCATACCAGCAGAGTAGATAGACCATTGATAAAGTTATCAATCCGACTTTGCAAGTACACAGGGCTATACTTGGAAGACATAACTCGAAAACAATAGGCCAGCATCCGGTAAGTCATCCTCGGACTAGAGTCTACGGTATACCCAAGCTGCTCCTTCGTTCTATTATCAGAAACACCAAGAAGACCAATAAGCAAAAAACGTTTCAAATATGATAGTAACTAAGTATATAGTCTATCCCGTAAAAGAATTTGATGTTGCAATTGTAAAACAAACATTTATTCTCAAAGTAAAGGTAGCCCACAAAAAAAAAAGATGTACGCTGAACTACCATAATATCACATTGTGGAGTAAGATAACATTAGCTATTATCCGTCATATAAACAGAGTATGATATTCCTACCTCAGCTGATCAAAGCAAGGTTCTTCAATAATGCTGCTGAAAAGATCTGTAATAGCTCTGAGCCTCGTTGCCTCCTTTCCAATGTCTTGCTCAATTGGGAAATAAATCTGACAAGAACAAGAATGCATCAGAACCATATTAGTACCCTTAAGAAAATAAGAAACAATGCTGCCACAAGGTTCCAGGCTTTACAACCTGGCTGCCCTCGCAAAATATACCCCCTTAGGGGAACCATTGTCCAGTACCATCTCAAAGAAATCTAGTTGGAAAATATCATCCAATGCGTATATTACATGCTTAAAGCCCTTTGTGACGCTGCTGAGGTAATTTCCAAATCAACATCCTCATTTGTAAATGTGTTTGCAATGGCACAGCAGATATAATACACAAAAAAGTTAACTCAAGTTTCAATCCATGCATAATGTTACCCTATAATTGAAAACTTCAAATGATGTAAGCAAGCAAAAAAGGTTGAAGAGTTGTTTGGATATAGCATCAGTATAGATTCCCACCTCAACCACAGAATTCTCTTCAAGGTCATTCTTCACGCGCACACTTCTGACGAAGTTTGCACCATTGGGTATGCAGATAACTCTTTCCCCATGCCTCGCGTCCTCTGGCAGTGTCTGAGCTGACAGAGTATTGCGGAATATTTTTGATATATTCATTGCTTCCTCTTCCGACATGTTACCATGACAAATGCTGCTGAGGTAATTTCCAAATCAATATCCTCATTTGTAAATGTGTTTGCAATGGCATAGCAGATATAATACACAAAAAAGTTCACTCAAGTTTCCATCCATGGATAATGTTACCCTACAACTGAAAACTTCAAATGATGAAAGCAAGCAAAAAAGGTTGAAAAGTTGTTTGGATATAGCATCAGTATGGAATCCCACCTCAACCACAGAATTCTCTTCAAGGTCATTCTTCACGCGCACACTTCTGACGAAGTTTGCACCATTGGGTATGCAGATAACTCTTTCCCCATGCCTCGCGTCCTCTGGCAGTGTCTGAGCTGACAGAGTATTGCGGAATATTTTTGATATATTCATTGCTTCCTCTTCCGACAGGTTGCCATGACAAAGTCCCTCAATATGCAACTGCATGACAAAGTCCCTCAAGGTGTCATGGAAATCGAGCAAGAAATTAAGAAAAAGCAATTAAGACAACAACAACAACAACAACAACAACAACAACAACAACAACAACAACAACAACAACAACAACAACAACAACAACAACAACAACAACAACAACAACAACAACAACAGATCAGAAAATGATAACTTCATAAGAACTTCTAACTTCTCATCAACATCCCAGAATACTTCACGCAAGACTTGTAGCCTCAGGTACGTAGAGTGACTCATAGGCTTCATATTTGTGTTCTTGTAAGCTCTTTCCAAGTCTTCCTTAATGACCTAGTGAATGCACAACGAAACATTAACATGAATACCAAGAGGCAGAATTTTATTGAATTGGTGGTGCTATCCAGAAGTTAACGAGTGATGTAAGAGGAGATAGAAGTGTGCAAAATTTTAACAATCTAGAAAGTGTTTCAAATTTCTTCAAGGTCATGAATAGATCTCCCTCCCTCCCTCCCTCCCTCAGTCAACGGGGGATATCCGCAGATTACATCTGTCGGTCGCCAGATACGTTAAACCCAAGGCCCAGAATCCAGAATTACTCTTGTTACATTCTGACAGCCATATTTCGAAGAATTCATCTTCACTCCAAAAAATACATTACCTCAAACCTATCTTCCTTCGGAGAGATGGATTGAGAAGCAGACAAGATATTGGAGAGCAGGATGGAAAGCTTGTCATTGTAACCATAAAGCTTCAACTCAAGCTTGCTACCGACAACAGATAATGAAGTCTCCAGTTTAGCCACATAAGCCTGAGAAAGTGAAGAGTAATAAATCAGTTGCAGAAAGAAAAAAATGCTTAAATAGGTAAAAGGTTATTCAACAGAGGTGACAAAGTGCAACTAGCACAAAGAAGGGAATAAAGAAGATAGGTCAGTTCTCAGAAATATGATCAGAGCAGCAACGCAACTAATAGTGATATATAGGTATTTGTGCTGTACCATTGTTCAATACATCAGCTTCCTGTGTTGTGCCATTGTTTAATACATCAGGCATTAATGAGTGAAACAAAGAACTTCAAACATAAAGATGTAACAGTATTTCAGATCTTTGGTAACTAACAGCTGAGTTACCTTTGTTAGGAAATAAATTCTTGTGTCTCAAACTCTTTCATGAATAACACGTAATTAGGATCTTTTGTGGATACCCAACTAGTTTGGACCATCCCACTTACTCCATATTCAAGCATAGTTCTTAGTTACTCCAAAATACAAATTAAAACCGTATTCATAATCTAGATGTGGATTTCAGGTTCAATGTATTGTACGCACAAGGCACAGGAGCAGACTTCTATAAGTTCAGAAAAGTTTTAAAAAATATCAACAATACTCACCTGATAAAGGACTTCATTAAGCTCATCTTTCAGAAGGTTTACGAAAAGGTCTGTCAGGACAGAATTCTCGAGGCTGCTACAACCATCCTTGATAGAAATCAAAAAATAAGTGTTGGCACGAGGAACATTAAATGTCATGTCCATCTTGTACCAGAGCTTTATGAATGGCTCATCCACAATGCAACGAGGATTATCTTCATTTGAAGTTTTAGGAGAGTTTGCATTTCGTAGAGTGAAGTCCCCTGGGATAAACTCATTCTTCCTAGGTAAATGTAAATCAGCATCTATTTCTACAGGATTTCGCCAACTGTCAATCACAGATGATGGGATGTCCTCCTCGATATACTGTGAACCAAACCATGGCTCACATTGAATAGCTGCATGAAACAAACGGCATTAGGACTTAGGATGGCAACATCACGACACAATCAAGAATGAATGTTCAGTTTAACTGAGACTTGTTCTCACGACTATTTTTAGCTACCAATGATATGTGATTCAACATAGATATCAAAGTAGCAACACAAAAAACATCATGCTCTTCTTTTATGGAAAAAATAGATGGTAAGGTCAGGCATGGATAAATCAACGCAGTGCTACAGATGGTCCACAAACTACAAAGACAGCTAGAAAAGACACATCAACGCCAAATTCAGCCTATGCGATATCTGGGAAAAAAAAGATGTGCTTCACTATATACTCCCTCTGTCCCTTAATATAGGACGTTTTAAGGATAGGAGGACAAACTATGGAGTTGGTGGGAGGGATGCATTGAGGTAAAATGAAAGACTTTTTTTGTGTTTGAATGCTAGAAAGCCCAATATTTAGGGACGGAGGTAGTACAAAAACTCACGATGAAGAAAATGGTGTCATATACCAAATTACCTTGGGACTGCTTATCAAATGATTTACTGAGTATGTCAACTCTCATGTTATCTGGATTGAAGAAGCTCAAAGCATGCTTGATCAATTCTGGATCCCAATCCTCATAGATATACTCCCCACAGACTATGTGTTTTTCAGAATAAAATAGCATATTTTCTGAAAGGAATAGAATCGGTAAACATGTCAATGAGCAGCCATGATATATAAACTAAAGAGAAACAAGTATGAAAAGAAAATATTAAGACCTGCAAGATCAACCGCGTAATCATCTGGAGGTTGCTCTTCTGCAAATCTGAACTCCATGTATCCAATATCCTGAAGTTCTTTAAATATCCATTCTTGTGGCTCAGACTGCTTAAGTAACTTAATGTATTGGTATACAGCACTAATGACCTCAAATAACTGCAAAAAAGCATAATGTTGACAGCCACATTATGGAATATTATTGCAAACAAATTAGCAATCTGCTACCAAACGAAATATAAGTGAAAAAAAGAGAGCATAAATATATGTGGCAAAGCCTAGAAGTAATATCATAAGTACACTTTCTAATGTCCCATAGCATGACCAGAATCCCAGCTACACAGTACACACCAGTATTACTTTGGATCTAAAGTCACACCAATGGTAGGTGGTTGAGTTCGTCCGCTTAGAAATTTCAAATCACTTCGGATGAGAATAGGAAATGAACTATTTCCCTGCTGATCCGAAAGCTTTGGGCCAAAGAGTATGTGTTACATAAAAAATAATGAAAGTGAACAAAAAGGTCAATTGCAATGTTGACTCGAAAATAAATATTCAGGATCATATCAAAAGAATAGAGAAAGACACTCTTTGAGGAATATTATGGAACTAATGTCCATTATTAGCCCTAGTCTGCCAAGCAAATGGTTCAACTAGCTCTATAAGTGAAAACACTATCGAAAATTTTGATGTGTATAAAAGAAATTGATACACAGAGAAACGAATAGATATGGGTCCTTAATATTTTTGGCAGCCAAATCAGTAGCAGAAGGCCAGAAGTTTCTGCACCATAAAAATGAATCAAATATTTCTTCAAGGATTTCTGTGACATATAGTTGCACTTCTAAGTTTTGCGTCCCAAAAAGAAAAAGAAAAAATCAGTCCTTACTCCTTCCTGCCATATTTTCATTGGAGCATTTAGTCGTGAAGAGTTGCAAACTAAAACAGTTTGGCAAAACTAAAATGAGCTACTTTGATAAAAGAAAAGGATTAAGGCCATTCAAAATAATTCACTGGACGAGACAACGGATAGTGGGCATACATTTTTCAGTCCAGAATCAGTCAGGCGGACAGACATTTCAAATATATATGCATATGATGATCGTTGCGATCCTCCAGTGCCAACACCAGCACTCAATGAGTTGGCCCAACCTTTAGCTTTCAAGAAATAAAGTAAACTTCCCTTGCCCTCTGCAACAGAAAACCAAATTGATCAACCATGGCACATAAAGAAAGTTTACCTTATCTGTCCTTCAAATACACATTAAACTAAGAAAGTAACTAACTGTAAGATGTCTTTAAATGAGCATTATCGATGCTTCAAATGCACAAAAGACAAAGGAAGCAGAAAAATTCAGTCCTAAGGACAAAACTGAAAAGGAACACAGGGACAGCAACAAGCAACAATCTTAACAGCATCTACCCCAATCAGGTGGGTCAATTATTACTGTGATATCAAAAAGGGATGAAGAATGCGATGCTAGGAACATGGAAAGTTTAGAAAATTTCCACTAAACAAAACAGATATTGAAAAAAAGCATGGAAATCAATTACATTCTCAGCTCTCAACCATTGAGCTACAGTAACCTCATTGAGGACAAAAGATAGAAAGTGTAGGTGTTGCAAGCTGTTTACCATGACCAAGGAGATGTGCCAAGTAATCTTCTGGTTTCTTCATGTATTCCTTGTGCAGGCAAGGAAGTGTCCATGACAAGCACAGGCTGTGAATATCCCTAACAGCATCTAACTTGTATAGTTTCCCTGACTTCCAAAATGGAATGTCAGTCTTTGGACTTATATCCAACGAAGGACCAGCTTTAACTTTGCTAAATAACTCCAGGGTCCAGCCTTCTAGTACGTCAAGGGGTTCTGAAACAATGTACCATAAAAAACATGGGCAGGAGCATGAACTCACGGATATAATTAATAGTAAAAAAATGGCTGTATTTAAACAAATTAAGCCTCACCTCCTCCAATTATAACTAGCTTCATCGCCCCTCCATGGTAGTTTGTCATATACATCTGTAAAATCTCTTCCCTTAGATTGACCCCACTACCCATTGCGTCCACCAAGCTTTTCTTGTTTCCTATAGGTCAATATCGAAAGTTCAATCCCAATCCAAATCCATGAATGTGAAAAGGTCTATCGGATTTCATATATAGAATATGTCTAGCCGCTGAACATACCCCAGGTAAATCTGTTCAAAGGGTGCCCTTGAGAACAAGTATGGGACTGAAGCTGGTAAAGGCGGCAGCTATCGCTTTGCAGAACTTGGTTAAATTCTGATGCAATATTGTTGAACAAGCAACAGTAAATGTGATGTATAATGTCACTCAAATAACCAAAAGTAGGCAGTGTTTTACAAGAACATGTTAGCCACATACCCGAGTCCACAGCTAATATCTCACGATCCATTGCTTCAGCCTTAACAAGCGGCGATACAAAGAACTGAGAAAATCTAATAATGCAATAGTTAAAAATTTGATATACAATTCATATATAAAGAAAAACAATAAAATGAAGAGCAACAACAGTGAATGGATGACAGCTACCTGTCTAAGGCCCCCTTTAGATACTCTCGTTTGACCTCAAAATGGTAGCATGTGTATTCGGTTTCTGTGAAAGCATTGGATGCACCACCATGTTTGGACAGGTAACTGTCATACTGCATAAGAAAAGTTATCATGTAACTCAAATAGTCAACGCTTAAAAATTACGCAGATATATAATATGTTAACATAGGCAGCAAAGGTACACTTGATGTGAGCCAAACAATATGCAGTAGGGCAAGGAATATCCATAACCACAACTCTTTGCGGCACATTGTAGCAGCATGATAGGGGGTTTGGCTGCTCAGGTTGTATTAATATGTCACGCACTTGCAGTGCTACGGCTGATATGTGTGAAATCTGAAATGTACTAGTGCGAAAAAAATAAACACATTTCAGATTTCCACAAACATAAATGGATGCAGGCTTCATCTTCAACTCAAATGGTTCATTACTATGAACTCCTTCCATACTGTTTGTGAGGTGTACTTTAAAACATTACAATTTCCTTCAAATAGATGAGCAATGATCAGAAGTCTGTTGCGCATATGGAAATGCTTCAGGGAGAATCAAATAACTACAGGTGTATTTTCAATTTGCTTCAAATAGATGACCATTGAATCTACAGGTGTTATATTCTGTGCTAAAACAAACAATTGCTGTATTCATATCCACTAGTGCATTTTGGGCAGACCAATCAAATAGCATTTTTTTAACAAAATATAAATACAGCAGAGCAAGTTGTTCCCACTATTACCAGATCAAAATTACTACTTAAAATGCATAAATCAAAACGCAACATATGATGGTACTAGAAATAAGGGAATTGGCAGTCTAGACATATATGACCTTCTCAGTTACAGATAATCTCAGATGTTGCCAAGCATAACGAAGCAATGGGCAAAATCATGCAGTCATGCACACAGTACGAACCTCGTTTTCATCTGGAAATTCAGAACTCCCCATAAAAAGCATGTGCTCTGCAAAGTCGTAGCATTTTTTTATGTCAGCGTAAATGTATAGGTATAAGTCACCAGACTAGTTTACTGAAATTTAACAATAGTCCAACTGTCAGATAGCTTCAAACAAAAAAGGAATTCAGTTTTGAATCTGTTTGCATTACTAAGGCAATGTAAGATATGCAAAACAGAAAAGAAGATGTCATACCTAGAAAATGGGCCAAGCCTTGTGCATTTGCGGGGTCAGAAAAACTGCCCATTCCTACACACATTGCGGCGGCGGCCTGCAATGCAATGTGTCATTTCTTAGACTAAAAGAAATAAAAGAAAAAATACCAGCTTGTGGCAGAATCCCAACAAGTCCTATTTTACATAGTAAATTCATGCAATTTAAATAGAGGAAAACTATGTGATGTGGCATAACCCTTCATCGAATTTGAGATGTGTTTTCAACCACAGAACCACATCAAATTCGTGTATACGGAGACTTGGTTCATTACATCTGTGGCATAGTTGTGTTGTTCCAATTTCAAAAAATAACTCGACAGCTCGAAGAGCATTAACGTACTCATATCATGACCAAACACAAAGACGCTACATAGCTTATTCACAATGAATATGATCCGCTTAGACGATTCTTCCCGAGTTTCATTGGATCAAGCTAGATCCCAGTGTTCACTAATAACACAATATCACACTATGTGTAAGTTGACAAAGTAATGGCGGAGTAAGAACAAGACCCATCGCTACCTTCTTAACGAGTGTGTCGGCGCCACCCTTCTCTTTCCTTCTCTTCGGCTCGCTCCCGTCCTCTTCTTCATCCTCCTCCTCCTCCCCTTCATCGCCCTCGTCCTCCCCCTCCTCGTCACTGTACTCCTCGTCGTCGTCGTCATCCTCGTCCTCGTCACCTTCGTCATCCTCGTCCATGTCCTCGTCTTTGTGAGGCTTGGGGGCATGAGGGTCCGGGTAACCGTCGGCGTAGATCTCAGGGTCGTGGACAAGGAGGGCGCAGAGGCCGTTGGCGAGGCGAAGAAGACGGTAGGAGCGTTGGTCGTTAGGGGACTTGATCACCAGCTCGTCGTCGCGGGACACCGCCGTCGACATCTCGGCGCCGCCGCGCAGCAGCCGCCTGGAGATTCTGCGAGAGGGGAGATTGTGGAGATATGCGGCGACAGGGCGTCAAGGGACCTCCTGCTTCCGGACTTCACTTTATATCCCTTCTTTGGTCTGGGGATTAAATTAGGGTTTATGCTGTTTGAATGTGAATTTGAACTTTAGATATGCGGAATAGGTGGGTCGGATTTGATTACATATATATGCTCTATTTGATTAGGCTTATTACTTGTACAACAATCTTTCTTGGCATATGACAACATGTTACAAGATACCCGTAAACTTCGAAAAATTACCTACCACGGAGGAAACAAAGTTCTCAATACACAAAAATTATAAGGGAAATAGTTTTGCCTTCTACGTTTTGAGAAGAATCCCTTTACATACAAAGTTTTCCGTGCTTGCATTGTGGACCAAGCTCTTATAGACATTCATAAAGGAAGTATCAAATAGCATAAGAGATGAAATGGATCCAATTAGCACAAATATATATACATATTGTTTCAAATAGATAAAATTTGATCTACTAATGATATATTAAAAATTCAACCATTCTATAAGTAGGGTCAAGAAGGTAGACTTTGTACTGAATGCAACATCTTGGTTTCAGCAGGACAAAGGAGATTAGCAGTTCCGCTCATGGTCGTACAAAAGTCAGCACCAAGCTAGTCGCATTTCATATAAAAAATTATTACCGTGTAACTTGAAATTTGCTATGGAACACTCAAGCAGGACTAATTGTTGTAGGCCTCTATGCGATTACTCCTAGTTGTTTCGTAGTGCCAAGCTGCAAATAAGTCCGCTTCATGGTCAGATAGCAATTTCACAGTTGGACAGGGTCTTCCAGCAGATCCTATCCTTTGAAAATGATCGGGCTTGTACGGCTGGCTGTTCTGCGGCTGCAACACACATAGTTGTCCCTGAAGAAATAACTACGGATACTGTAGCGACTTGCTGTTTTTTAGGAAGCCGAACAAGGCCATCATTTTGAAGATATTGTTTGTATGTATGAAAAATGTCTATTTTACTCTTTCAAACAATTCATTTTGTCCGTTCACCCATTAAACAAAAATCATGGCTCAATTTACTCCCGTAAAAATCGATTTGATGTAATTAATATTGTTTATTCAGAACGTGAGACAAACAAAATTGACTTTCTTTAACTATCCAAACAATTAGTGAATACAATATTGTTTTTTTTTGTGGGAAAGAAAGCTTTATCAATACCATAATGCATTATCATATGCTCATATTTCCTTCGTGAGAAAAATCTCTAGTTGCCATCCAATAATGTGAGATGCTTGAAATAACATAATCTTCAAAAGAGCTTGACGACACAAACGTACAGTGCTAAATAGTTTGCAGATAATACATTTGTTCCAAAAGAGAGAATCCATGAACAAGTCTACATTGCTAAAAACAGCAGCATTATCAGAGCATCCCGATCCACATACCCTGATTGTCCCAGTCTTAGCACACAGGAAAATGAACAAAAAACAGAATCAATGAGTCCATGGTCATGTCTACAAAAGGGGATCAGCCGATGTGATTACAGACATTTTCAACTAAATCGAACGAATTGAATAAAAATTAAGCTTACAGAACAGGAGGAAGCACAGATGTCAGACTATGAACAATGAAATCTAAGTAAAATGAAGGCTTGATGGGAAAATCTCGTTAGAAGTTGCTGCTGCTTTCACTGGCAGAGATCGAGCTGCTCTCTGACTTAACAACCAAAGGACCCTTTCCAATGTCCAAGCCCTGGAAGCGTCCGATAGAATCCTGTTGCATTATGTCTTGAAGTGTGTTTGGATGGGATAGCATCTGGTGGCTGGGCACATTAGGATGAGGTGGGTGGAATGCAGGCGGCAACTGCGAACCACCCTGGTTGTGGGCTGTGTTTTGCTGGGAAAGCGGGAAGAAGGAAGAGTTGTATGGGACATGTTGAAATCTCATGTTGTATGTCTCGTTCGAATTTGTCAACTCACCAGTTGCGAGCTTTAGCCTCTCCAGCTCCTGCTTCAGGGCATCATTCAGAGCTGCAAAATGCATCAAACTCCAGTCATCACTTTGTTTCACATTAGTCCAATACAATTAGCATTATGTTCCATATCATAAGTCACATTAGCTCTTGGGAACCACCAGAAATGACCAGATTTAACCCTATTAATGGAGTATTCACGGAAGAGGAGAAAAATTATAAGTGTCAGTTTGCATTTAGTTCATATTACAGGAAGAATACATTGAAAGTGGCAAATTGACAAAACAAACGAAAGAAAGTCCCAAAATGATACCATCACGAAGTTGAGCCTGTTGCTCCATGGCCTGCAACCTTATCTTGAGCTCTGCATTTTCTGCCGAAAGTCCAGTTGTGTCTCTCTGCTCAGCAAAACGCAATGGTGTAACATATATCAAGCTACTTCATATATAATATATGAAAAAATGCTAGCAGTCTGCTAATGAATTCAAAGGATGCAACTATCCAGTAAATCTTTGTTTCACATTAGTCCAATACAATTAGCATTATGTTCCATATCATAAGTCACATTAGCTCTTGGGAACCACCAGAAATGACCAGATTTAACCCTATTAATGGAGTATTCACGGAAGAGGAGAAAAATTATAAGTGTCAGTTTGCATTTAGTTCATATTACAGGAAGAATACATTGAAAGTGGCAAATTGACAAAACAAACGAAAGAAAGTCCCAAAATGATACCATCACGAAGTTGAGCCTGTTGCTCCATGGCCTGCAACCTTATCTTGAGCTCTGCATTTTCTGCAGAAAGTCCAGTCGTGTCTCTCTGCAACGTTGAGGGCAACATGTAAAAAAGTCATCCAGCAATTGAATAAATTAGCATAGCAAACCGATAAACTATTCAACAGAATAAGATATTGCGACAACAAGAGGCCAGCAGTCAAAATAATAACTGCAATATTAAACTCGCATACAGATCATTTCACAAGGCCACAAGCTGATATTTAATACAAGGAGGTTCAGATTTGTCACAGCATGTGCAACGGTCCTAGTCCATATAACTATACAAGTTGCCAGACACACACAAAAACAAAACAAAATAAATTGAGGGACAGATTCATCTTCGATAAAACAATTGAAGGAAAATGATAATTTTCTTTTCCCTATGAAATGCCATTTTCCAAAAATAACAAGAAATCTAAACTTGACCTGAAATCCATGAAACAAAAGATAGATGGAAAGATACCTGAAATAGTGTGAGCTGTGCTGAGAGAGTGGTGGCTTCAGTCTGAAGTGATTGAACCTTCCGCTCAAGTTCTGTTATATAACGAGCCTTTCTTTCTTTCGACCTGGCTGCGGATTGCCTGTTAGCTAGAATCCTGAGTGAAGAGGACACACTGTTAAGTAAAAATCACATAATGCTATCGGGAAAATGGCCCGAGGAACATAGTACAAATGCAAGAATCATTAGCCGCAACCAGACCAGATTTTCTTTATAGATTCCACTCCTCTTATCTGTTACAAATTTAAATAAACAACGGATCACGATCATACTATACAGGCCACACAGTTCTAGATTTTTACTTAATTCTCAAGCATAGGCATGAGCATTATTGATCAATAGAGGATACAAGTAGAATGATTCAGTTCATAAGGACATTTTTTGTATATATATCAGCCTGTCAACCGATGATGCAGAGTAATTCCTATCTACAAGGACTAAATGTAGATGGAGGATACCAAGTTTGTGGACATCATGTCCGACATATGTGGAGCGTCAAAGTTTGTTAAAGATTGCATATTATTATTTGTTACTATTTACTAGTTATATTTCCATCATCTAAAGTGTAAAACATCTGGCGACAGGATTACCGCATGCCATTCTTAGAAATAAAACGGTTGTGTTTCAACATTATTCAATAATAGGATGTTTTTTCTAGTTAGTTGCTACCAATGACTAAGAGGAATGATTTAAAGTTTTAGGATACAGGAGTCAACAGTGAGAAAAGCATGACCCTGTTCTTTTTCTTTGATTTGGCTAGATAGCTTTCCATGATTGTTGTCTCTGATTTGACTATCAATCTAGCCAATTAGTTCAAAGAATTTGGCAGGAACTCTTAAGTCCATTGAGCTTAATTTTCCTTCTATTCTGTCTAAAGGAGTAACATTCGGCCAGTTAGGTGGCGATATGTCATAAGTGATCCTCAAAACCATCCAACTTAAACAGCGGCACTTCTGCAGTAAAGCCTCAAATTACAACCATAATATGTAACCCCTGAGCTACCCTTTTTCGCCCGCCACCTTTTCGCAATTATCATCAACCCCCTAACACCCGGCAAAAGAAGGGCAAAAGGGTCACTCTCACAGAAACAAACCTTTATCCATAATCCCACCAACCGAGTGCTAAAGAATCGCCACCGCCTTAATTCCCCCAAGTCCCAACCTCCCAACCAACCACTTAATGCCATCCATCCACAGTGCGCGCAAGAAACAAACAAGGTGCAAATGCGGATCTTTTGTTCAACCTGCAGGCGTTTCCATGAGAAAGCATGCATGCATGATTGTCCTTGCTGCCCAGCTAGTCAGCTAGATCGTCGCTTGTATAAGTGGAGAACATATTCGCAGATCGTCGCCACCTCAGGGAAACGAAAGGAAGGATACACAGACTGTACCATCCAGCATTCCTCTTCGAGTGAAGGAAGAAATGGAGCATGTAAATCACTAGGCAACGTCGTACGAAAGAAAAAGTAGAATGGCTCCGCGACTGAGCCCAGACCTCAGTCACAATGCCGAGCAATGGTAGCAAGGAGATCGGTAAGGAGTGGGGAGAGAGATCGAGGAGGCGGCACCTCTTGGCGCGCTTGGGGTCGATGGCGGCGAGCTCGGCGAGCTGCTCGGGGCTCATGGCCTTCTTGGCCTCCAGGACCTCGGCCAGCGAAGCCGC
>LAPY01000844.1:114761-124940 GCA_000970635.1 Eragrostis tef
GACGTCACCGGAGAGGTTGTTCCGGGCGAGGTCGAGCGACTGGAGCGCCTCGAGGCGGAGCAGGCCCCGGCCGAGCTTGCCGGAGAGGCCGAACCCCGCGAGGGAGAGTCCCGAGACGCGGCCGGTGCGCGGGTCGCAGGTGACGCCGGCCCAGGCGCAGGCCCGCGCGTCGTCCTCGGTCCACGTGGAGAGGCGGACGTCCGGGTCCACCACGTCGGCCTTGAACACGATCAGCCCGAGCACGTCGTCGTCCAGCCCGGCGCCGCCGCCCTTGGCCTCCACCGCCGCGGCCGCCAGGATGGCGAGGTGGGCGAGAAGCAGCAGCGCGAGAGGCCGCATTGCTGTTGGAGTCTGCGTAAATCTGTGGGAAACGGCCTCAAAGCTTCAAATGGCACCTTCTTTTCTTTCTCCTGCAGATTGGGAGAAGGCAAGAAACAGCACGAATGTAAGCGACGTAATAAGCTCTAGAAATGGACTCCACGAACAACTTTTCAGACGTAGGAGCAGATGAGAACCTGAAGAACAAGGATGCGACCGTCTACGTCGCCGCCGGCACCTCGCCGGAGAACGCCATTGCCGAACGGGAGGGAACGAGGAGGGAGAAAGAGCAGAGGGGAGTGGGCTGAGTGGGGACTGAAAAGGCGGAAGAGAGCAGAAACGCAGAGCGAGAGAGGGGAGGGGGCAAAGAAGCTGCGAGGACGGCGTGGATCGGACGGCGAGGGGAGCAGGGCGCAGCGCACGACCGAGGGCTGAGATGCAGGCGGAAGGCGCGGCGCACGGGATGGGCCGGGTGCATGGACCGGGAGGTCGTGTGTGCGTCCGTGCGCTGGTTGGTTCCTCCTCGATTCTCGCGCGGGGCGGGGCTGCCCGGTTCGAGGCCGCGGTGTGGACCGGTCCGGGCGAGCACAGAAGAGCAAGACCGACCGCCGCAAGAGTCGTCGTTGCTTTTGAGGCGCATCTGTTCGTGCTGGTACAGGGCGCAGGCGCAACGGCGCGCAGTCTGCGTCCGTTTGGACGGGGCCCGGTCGGAGGAGCTCAGGCAGAGGCTGGAAGGACACAAACACAAAACTTGAAACTTTAGAAACTGGAATTTGGTTAGAAAAGCCTGATGAAACCCGACGTTTTGCACCATACGTCTACGAAATGGGAGTTCAGGGTTTTTTCACACACGCCTGATGGAACACACATGCTTGGACATCCCACGCCTCCATTGGTACAGCTCTTATTCCAGTCACGGAAGCCCCCGTCCGTGCCGTGCCAGGAGGACACGCCTTCGGGCCGGGCGGGGCCCGAGTCGCGCTTCACGGGTTCGCAGTTGCACGGCGGCATTGGACCATGCACACGCCGTACGCGTTGTAGCCGGGTGCGCCACGCCGGCACATTGATAGCGCCGCGCCGGCGACTGCCGCCCCGCACGATATACGTCTAGCACGCCCGGCGCTCACGGATCGTTTCGGCCACGCCACGATCCGGACACGGGACGACGGCGGCGAGTCCTGAACCCCCCGCCCACGTCCGTCCCACTGCACGGTCGCTCCCTCGCGAAATAAACCTTGCGCGCCCGTCCCGTCCGCGTCCGGCGCTGCACTCGAGGCCGCTCGGCTCGGTTCCTCTTCCTCCCGCAGGACAGGGGCGCACGCAGCGCATGCGGGATGCCGGAGGCAGGCAGCAGCGTCAGCGGAGGAGTCTTGATTGCCGCCATCAATACACATGGACGCATTCATTGCCCTCCGCCGTGCGCGCTGCGCGGCCTCTCTCTCCCCCGCATGCACAGCGATAGTCCGACACCGTTCAGCGCTCGGCTCCGTCGACCATCGCAGACAGCAGTAACGCCTGCGACGACGACGGGCCGGCCGGCAGGCAGGCACACGATCAATTCGATTCGGGGAAAGCTGTGCGTGCCGGGCTAAGCTTCGAGGCTATGGTTTTTTCTTTGGTTTCTTATTTTTTTAGGGTCCTCTTTGTAAAAGCTAGCTGTCTTCTGTTAGGACCTTCGATGTTTCATTACCTCTCTCACGCGTGGGGACACAAAGTGAAGTCTGATGATCTCTCGAGGACGCGAGTCTTGTAGCTGTCTATAGGTGTAGGTTTGCTCGTGTGGTATGCGTCGTGAAGTTTTCTTTATATGCACGATCAGATGCTACATTTATACTCAAATCTGAGAGGTTAAAAAAAACCGCAAGAACAATATTCCTCCACACAAGCAAAATGTCACCCAGCACGGTTTGAGCCATCAGCTGGTTACGTCGTGACAAGTGACAAAAGCTAGTGCCAGGGCTTTATTTGGACGCTTTTGCGTATAGCACACAGCTGAGACTAGCCAGACTAGCCGAGTGCCGTAGCCATCTCATGCCGAACCAACGAACCGTGACCAACTGAATGACCGATCGTTGCTGCATCCTCAAAATACAAACCATCACACGAAACAAAGCACCTACTCCACTGATCTGCTCTAGCTGTAGGAAATGGCCAAGACGAGCAGATCGAAAGAATTGGTCTGGGAACCCCGCCCTGCCAAATCATGGCAGCGGTGAGTGAGCGACTCAAAGCAAGATCATCAGAGCAGCAGCAGAAGGAATCGTTCGGGCAGTCCTCCCGCCCTCAAAAGGAAGAAAGGTCACACACACACTATCATGCTGCCCATGCTTTCTCATGGAAAAGCTGCACGCGCGCGCCCTTCTTTTGTTGGATGGTTCTCTCCCCTTTTAGAGCACCTGTGTGCTGCAATCCGACCATGCAACTCTCCTTTTCATGTCTCATCCAGGGGGGATCAAGGAGATCTCCGTTGCATAGAGTAGTATGCAGTTAGCTCAGAAACCATAGCCAACTCTGCATGAGCTCATTCATAAACCGTAACCATACAACGCAATGAAAGCAGATAATTGTGATCGACAGATTCAAGCAACAGCAGCGACATGCTAGTAATCACAGATACATGTATGTGAAACCAATGCCACAAGCATTGGCATACCACTCGAAGGGTCAAGCTTTATTGAGGGATATAAATGAGGCCAGGAGGGGAAAAAAATCTTTAGTCTCAACAACAGTATTTACACAATATTGGCATGTATGCGACCGTCCACCAC
Source organism: Eragrostis tef (assembly GCA_000970635.1). Lineage (NCBI taxonomy): Eukaryota > Viridiplantae > Streptophyta > Magnoliopsida > Poales > Poaceae > Eragrostis > Eragrostis tef. Next base: position 117,848 of record LAPY01000844.1, read on the forward strand.
AAGTATGAAGAAAAACAAAAGGCTAAAGAGGGCTAAACTATGATGGTATTCCCTATGCTGTTGTTCATCAAGAGTATCAGAAAAGAGGTGCAACGATGAGTATCTTTAGAATCATACTTCATCACACAGTATATCTTTCTCTCTCACAACCCGTATCTTTGTGCCTGGTTGACCTCTGCAAAGTCGATGGTCACTGATGCAGCAGTATAGATTAGATGTTGCACGCTCCTATGTTTGGTCCGGGAAAGAAGAGCCCTTTCAGATATCCTCAGCATGCGCGACATGATGCTGGTTAAGGTTTGCTCCTTCTTGGTTATCCAAAGGCATGTACTGTGCCATGATCGCACGAATCTCTGAATCCATGTAACTCTGATGACAAATGATCATGCAGATTTGAGTCAGGCGATAAACAAAATAGCGGCAAATGAAGTCCTACATGTGACCACATGCAAAACAAAGGTAAAAGGTGAAACAGATAGGGATTGTTGTTATTACCCTTAGCCGGTATTTGTACACTGCATATGCTCCAACCCCAGCAAAAACGAGCCCAAAGAAAATAACCCACAGGAAGCTCCAGCCCACAGCAGCGGTAGTAGTTTCTTTGCCTGAGAATCGTTCAGAAAATGGTAAGAGACAACTGAAACATATAAAAATAAAATGAGCAGACATCATTATCCGAGCATGCATATTAGATTCTTCATTTCCCCATATAATTATGTTTATATACAATAATTTGAGTTAGATGGTATAAAGAAAGTGAAGCCCAACGCTACCATAATGAGGAAAATAGAATAAGAACTGATGATGACCAGGACACAACAGTATCTATTCAAGTAGCTCCACAGATTCCATTAATGAATCTGTCATGATTAAATGCCATTTTGCGTAAAGCAATCCCAAAAGATTGAGGACCTAATTACAAACATAAAGAATTAAAGGGGCAAGATGTCATATCACATTGATAAAAGCTGCTACTCTTGCCAACTCAAAAGTAGCAACATAGAACTTCAACGAAATTTCTGTAGATGGTATTACAGTTACCGAGAATATACAGTTCCTTGATCTCACTAATATAAGAGCTTCATTGCATGGACCACACAGTACGTATGATATACAGTTGTGCAACTGCAACATTTCTTTTAAAGATAGCCACAGTTTATTAAGCAACTACTCTACCAGCATTATTTCAGAAACAAACTAACAACTGAGAAAATAACTTAGTTTCCATGGTTTAAAAGGAAGTATATATCAACCATCTCAAACAAAAGAAAGTATTCATTCGCAAGAAAAAAAAACAAAAGAAAGTATTTTGCAGGTGTCGCATTTTTCATTGATGAAAAAATGTTTGCAAGGAAAATATGAGAAGGCAGAATTAGATGGCTACGTAAAAGTTCAGGTCAGGCTACTCACTGATGCAAGTATCATGCTCTCTCATGTATAACATATTGTCGCCGCCGCAGCTGCACTCGTAGCTTCCCCACGTATTAGTACAGCTGCAACCCTTGCATTGACAGAAAAGTTTATCTTTGCATTCATCAACATCTGCAAATGGGTAGAGTAAAAATCCATATAAGTCCAAAGTTTCCAAAACTGAAAATATAGAACCGTGCTCACCAATGAAATCTACAGTAAGAACTCCAATGATGTGAAGTGGTCTCCAATGAATATGTTTAGTGTTAAAGCCAACGTAATTGGGATTGTGTTAAACAGTGTGGCATGGTGAAACTGTTGATCGTAGTTTTTAGGTGTCCATTGGGTCATGGAATTGGATCTGAAATGCTTTGAATTGGCACCTAAAACAAATAGGTTGAAAGTTTTATGAACTGATTTTTTTGAGGTCTTGAGGTGCCAAGTGAAGCAAGATGAGATAATGTTAGCTGCACTGGTAGCGCACTTTGGTGGACAAGTAATTATGTTTTTTCTTTGTAAGAATGTACAAGTTTCTCTGGAGGATGCTAAAAAGGTATGCTCTTTTACAGCAATGGACATTGATTGCGCACAAGGAGAAGATAGTCGAGGATTGCTCCAATAAATCAACGGAACATCTTATGCGGCGACCTCAATGAGGATTGCGGCAACTCTGATTTGAGTGACCTTCAGTTCATAGTAGTAGAACATAGTTTTTGATATGCAATGTCATTGTATTTTGGCATTGCTCATAGTTTGTCTGGTATCAGGTGGGGTTGAACCTTGTGACCAGTAATCTCACTAGCTCAACGCGGCAACGTCCCTTGAATTTTGGATCTTTGTTAAGTTTTCAGTGCTACGATTGTGAGGTACGAACCCAGTAAATTTTTTCTTTCCTCCATAAACCAGGCCCTAGGACTTAAGTCTGATATACAGCACCAATTTATGCCCCTTTACATTTTTTCTTTAAGTATGTCCCTTTAAGATTGTGAGTACAAGTTCCTGAAGATACCTTCACAGCTTTTTACTCCATCACCCTTGAAGCCTGCTGGACATTTGCAGCCTTCAGATTCTTCGTTCTGCAGAATTCCACCTTTAGTTTTCACACAGCAAGCAAACTGGAAAGAAAAAAAAAATCAATGTCTTAATAGAACTGCTTACCAGGCAGGCAGAGATTGTCTTCCCCTTTCTAGTTTCCTTCCAGCATCCCCCATTGTTGATTTCGCACCTCCCAATGCCGGAAGCTAACAATGGCAAGTGTCAATTCAAGTTGTACTACCAAATACCAGCTAACATAAATCTGGTAATAAGGTGCTTTTGCTTATATGTAAGGCAACAGCATTGCTTTACTACGACATCTGTTCTCTTTAACTTGTCCAAGTAGAATGTACAATCAATATTTCAAAACTTTAATCAATACATAAATGCATTTAGATTTGTCACATGTATGTAGATTGCCACCAAACAATCAACAAAATTACTTTCATATAACTACATTTTAAAATACTTTTTGCTAAGATATAATTAGAAATAATAGTTAAAGTTGTGTAATGTAGACTATTGACTATGTCGATGTCCAAAATCTTAAGTTGAAGAGAACAAAGGTAGTTCTGTTAAACAAAATTATCATTACAGAAATAGCTTCTGTTAATGAAATTCAGCAGTAGGTTCACACAGTACCTTCACAATTGGTATATCCATCACCAACAAATTTTACACCTTTCACAATAGGGCACTCACAAACACGTCCACGGAAGGTATCCTGCATTCTCATATAATGCAAGTAGAACTCTCTTATCAGAAAAGAATTTGAGAAAGAATACCAGGTTAAATATCAGCATGTATGGCATGAAAACTGTACCTTGCATGCAGTAACATTGTTAGCCTTGTCAAGCCAGCAGCCCCCATTGTTATCCAAACACTCATTTGTTTGAACGTCTATATGGCATAAATAAAAGGAAAGAAAAGAGTAAATGTCGCATCAGATAAGATCTAGGAAAACACTTGGAAGCAAAAAGGAAAAAACTTGCAGACCTTCACTCAAACAAATAGCAGGCTCAGTTGTCTCCTCAAATCCTGAACAGATTGCTTTCAGGACAGCAACTTTGTCTAACTTGCCTGAAGAGGGAAAAACAGAAAACTAATGTGAGATACAAGAACATTGCACCCAAAAATCAGGAGCCACAAGATAATAGGCATACCTCTGTACTGCCTGTTGTTAACGACAAGAGTGGGTAGTATCGTGACATCTCCTCTTTTACCATGACCAATCTTATAATAAAAACACAAAATGCTAAGTATACCACAAATTTGATGCAAATATGAAATCACATAGAAATGGTTAACAAAAATGGTACAATTTATGAATACAGTCGTACCTGGGAGTCTTGTTCTGCCTTTAGAATTCCGTTGTCCTCATCAGCTTCAGGATCTCCAACACATTTGTTTATCTTCTCCATGTCCAATCCTGTAACCAGATAGTAAATAGAGAATTAAACGGCAGTAGCTTAGTCAATTGGTCACACGTTACTAAAGAACAATAACTAAAAACATAAGGAATTACTTCCTCCATACCGCAATTGCCCACAATTGCACGCGGAACAAGGAGATCAAATTCCAGTGCAAAATATAGCAATATATCCACTAGAATTATGTGCCTAACACCTAAGAACATGCAAACCTACTTAACTACTCTTCATGCATTGATTTATCTCCTCCAAAAAGCACAATTTGTATTAAAAATAACTCGAAAACAAGAGAGCATTCATTTCGTTGACAAATATTGTGACATGGCTACTACCGAGGCCATGTACAAGCATAGTGAAACAGTGGGAATAGCTCTCTAAAGAGTGAGATACATGGAAATAAGTGCCAAAGGGACATACCAAGTGACTTAATAACATCATGGGCACAATCCTTGGTGTATTTCTTCTCTTTCATTGGGCACCTAAGTGCGAAATCATGCACATAATCCCACCACAACCATGGCTTGCCAGTCTCATTAGCAATCTTGAATACACAAATCTGATGTAGATTCTGAACCACGACATCTTTTCCATCATACCCTTCGCTAAAATCCTGCTCTGGGTCTGGTGCACAATATCTTCCATGATTGATGCACTGTGATTTGCACTGCTTGCTTGTGACAAAGGATTCTGGACAATACCATGTAATATAATGAGGAGTAAACTGTGTATAACCCTTTTTCTCAAGAACTTGTGCAGTTCCTCTAAAACTCCTCACAAAATCCATTTGCATATCGCATTTAGGACCACATTCATCATTACTGTTTGTCCAGAATTCATACTCTACACGCTCATCCGGATGGGGAAGAGATTCCTTCCAGTCGAGAAGAACACTGAGCATATCACCTTTTTCAGCAGATTTCTTAAGCTGATCCCCCAATTTCTTTGTTATAAGCACAGAGGGAATAGTGATGTTTTCAAGGTGCTCTTTGCCTTCTTCCGGGTTGTCCATTGTGATCAAAGGTTCATCCTTATCATCCACAACTAGAAGCGCTGCAGCTCCAGCATTTTGCGCATTCCATGCCTTGGTTGTGAAAAAGCAGTCTGTGCATCAGAAAATATAATGGACTAGAGAATTAGAAGCCGTTTCAGACATGATTGACAAGCCCTGTAAATTGCACCAAAGGCAAAAATACTTCCATACTTTACACTAAGATCAACAACATATATTTTGCTATCTAACGAGCAGAGAACAATCATGATCTTCCTGAACCATTTCAACCTTAAATGCCAGACAGGGCCTACTATACAGATGAAAAAGTTGTGCAAAACAAGAGCCTGCAGTATCATACCTGTGAATCCCTATCCCAACAGTAACATACAAATCATATTCAAACTTCTTTTAGTAAATTTAAACATGAACATGAATCTTACTTTGCTACTGTCGTTCTGCATCACACTAGTTTGAATATGTTTTTTGTACACAAATTTTTTATCCTTAAGATGATTCTGATTCTAACATCATGCGGAGCATAGCTAAACCAAGATTTTCTTATTTGGATAAGTAAGCAGTGTCTACGGTGAAGCATTTCTAGAAACGGAATCTGCATTCAGGGAACAGAATTCAAAATATAAAACTGCACGAAACTCCTCCTCAAGCAAGCTACTAGAAGCTAAGTGACCAGCAACAGGTGAGAAGAAATGGATAAACCAGGATAAAAGATATTAATTCCCTTAGTTAATTGATTGACATATATTTATTTCCAAAGAATAACTCGACAGACAATAACCTCCCAAACTAACAACCATGCGAAACGCAACTGAACGGAAAGCAAGAAACCGAAAAAAACAGGGCAAGACGGAGTAACCCGTACCTCCACGGTCAACGAGGGCGAAGTTGGGGCGTCCACCGGGGGCCTTGGGCTTGAAGGAGATGTCGAACTGGTCGAAGCTCTGGCACGCCTTCTTGTTGGACCTGGGGTACTCGACCCAGCCGTGCAGGGTGCCCCCGTACTGCGGCACCCCGAAGTTGCCGATGGCGCACTCGTACTTGCCCTTGAGCTCCTCCGGGGAGGTCACCTGTATGCTGTTCTTCTCCACCACGAACCTCGCCGCCGCCAAGTCCGCCACGGCCAGCGCCACCACCACCAGGAGCAGCGCCCGCCATGCCGGGCCCCTCATCCTGCACACCCCCGATCAGAGCACCGCGCGCTAATTCGATCGAGAACAACGCTCGAGGCTTCGTGCGGAGTCAAATAGCGAGGTTTTTCAGAGGGATTGGAGCAGCTGCAGCCGGCAGATCGATCCAAGAAACCGACCGTGGGAAGCGGAGATTCCCACGGGACACAGATCTAGGGGCCTAGCGAAAGACTCGCGCGTGCGGGAAGACAATTGGAGGCGGCCGGCGAGATCTGCCAAGGCCGGTTGATGCCTGACGGATGGAGACGGATGGAGGAGGACTTGGAACGCTTCCGCGCCGGTGGAAGTCGTCGGTTGCGCGCCCCGCCCAAGCAAAGCAAGCCAACCAAACCAGAAACAACTTAACTAAACCGTGCGAAAGCGACCTTGGCAGCCAGCCACGGCCGTCGGATCAGGGCACCGTACACGCGACGGCCGTGGAGCCCCCGGGCCGTGGTTAGGTTTGTTTCATTTTTCTTCCCTAATCCAGCCTCGAGATTTGCGGTCCAGGTCAACTTCTCGTGCCCCTCTACCCGAACGGAACAGGGATAATCTTTTCAAGGATTTTTTTGGAGCGAATATTATGTAGGGTCACTGGCTCACTGCAATGTGTCTCTGAAAATCTACACTAAGACCACGTACACTGTGCAATTTGTGGCCGTATCCAAACAAGTGGGGATTATATCAAATCACCAATAGTAACCAGTGGTAATTCCAGCGGATTTGCTTAACGGTGAAGCTTAGCTTGGAGTTGCGTGGCTCCAAGCTCAAGAGTTTTAAATTTCCCTCGTGCATTTCGTCGACGGCAAGGCTTAAAATATGTCGTTGTCAGAGTATCAGTGTCATTAAACATGGCAGTCACCATCTATCAATGAGACGTGGAGTTGCGTGCCTGGCTGCTTTGCAGCGGCTGTTTTGCAGCAGCTACAGTGTTTCAGTTATTTCTTCTGCAGCCGAGACAGTGTTTCTGCAGCAGCTACAGTATTTGCAGTTATTTTTCTGCAACCGCAGCCGCAGCTGCAGGCTGCCGCACAGCCCCAATA
>LAPY01000845.1:15978-31465 GCA_000970635.1 Eragrostis tef
TGCGGCCCACCCTGTCCACCCTGTAGCTCCGCCACTGGCAGTTTGTCGTATATGTTATGAAGAGGCAAGTTAATTTGAGCAGACAATCCTCCTTCCGCATTATTTTATACAATTTCCGTAAATAATATACAGGATGTCATGTATTAGTTGAAGAGAGGAAGCTGGAGAAAATTCAGCTCGGGAGTTCGGCAGAATACAATATAATGAAGCGCCTAAGAAACAACAAAACGTCGACGCCAAGCTAAGTATGGGTGATCATCGTTTCACATTTTCTCTAATATAGTACATTAGAGTCATATAGATATGTTCAATTATTATTCCTCACTATAAAGATGTTTAAAATTCAAAAAAGTTCGAACTAAGGTTTTAACCAATAAACTACATATGCTAACCTACGCTATTTGTTTTACGTTGTCATATCGATCTTATCTATATATTAAATCAATGTTGTGGAGTTCCTGAATCGATGGAATTACAGGCAAGAGAAGAAAATATTAAAAAATTATCTCAATAGTAGAAAGATAAATAATCATATTGGAGTCCAATACAAGCATAAGACACTACCACAGAAAAGGTCTTTAGAGACGGGGTTTTTAGGCTATTAGTGACGGAAATTGAACCCGTCGCTAAATTTGCGTCAGTAATGCCCGACCAAAAAAACCACGCGTAAAGAAAACCCGTCGCTAAAGCCCAGTGATGCGTATAGCAAAATCCGTCGCTAAAGCCCAGTGACGCGTAAAGCAAAATCCGTCGCTAAAACCCAGTGAAGCGTACAGCAAAACCCGTCACTAAAACCCAGTGACGCGTACAGCAAAACCCCGTCGCTAATGCCCAGTGACAGGGTTTCTTTCTGCGTGATAAATAAAAAAATAAAAAAAATATTAAACTGTAATGCCTCCCTTTTTCTCTATTCCATGCTCTAGAGCTGTTACAACATTTGTACCCAAAATATTACATATATTGAACCCACTTTGGCCCAGATTTCTACAGACATGTTCTAGATATTCCATCCCGTAAATCTAACAGTTCAGAAAAAAATATTCTTTCACAATTACAAAATCAAATCCAACAACCTGAACAGATGCCAAAGAAGTGCCTAACTACTATTTTAGTGTCTCACAACATATGAGATTTCAAAGTCAATCTATACCAAGTTTCTTTATCTGTACACCATCCACTTGAGTACATCCATCCACTTGAATGTCCCAGCTATGGGTTTGTTTATCTGTACATCATCAGCCCATCTGTACTCATACCTACATAAAATTATATGAAGTCAGAAGGCATTGATATAGCATAATGTATCACAGGGCACATCTATTCACTTAGGCACACTTGATGTATAGGAGTCTAATACTAATAACTATGCACACTGAATCATTTCACTTGGGTATCTTCGATTTCATAATGTATCATGATGCAACACTAATATAAGTCACCCAACGAAGAATTATTAGAGCAGTAGAACAATGAATACAATTAGCTATTCGACAATTTTATAATTGCACCAGAAGCAGCTCAACTAAGCAGGCCGCATATCAGAACAACAATGCGCAAGCACATTGATCCTATGTTTACAACAGCACAAAATCATCAGCAGTTACCGATTCAATGCATCAAACGAACAGCTCTATAACTATCTAAAGTGTTAGCTACACGAATCTCCCCCCACAAATTCTTCACATGCCAACTAGCTAGCATCACGCACCAAAGGATCTCATGAGCAATTGCAACCCTAAAGTGCAAACAGTGAACTCCTAATTCAGATCAAAGCAAAGAAGCTCACAGGACATGTATGCGCGAGGATACCTTGGTAGTTGCCCGTGCTGGAGGCAATCCAACTCCCTCCAAAATTCTCGTGAAACAGCTTGTATACCAGCTGCAAACAAGCATAAATCTAGTTCACTATTCTGTCAATTTGCACAAATAACATTCACTGATCCGTAGCCTGTTCAATTGAAAGATAACTAAAGACAATAAGTAATGCACTGCAATTTTTGCTTTGTTTGTCAGTGCAAAATGTAAAGAATCCAAAACTTTTGCACATGTTTCTGACATGGTACACATGACATGGTGCTTGTGGATTTTTTCAGGAAGCTCAATAAAACGTTGTGTAAAGTTACATGTGAAAAACCAGCAGGAACCATAACTCATTGGACTAGAGCGCTAATCTTTTGTGTTTGGGCCTAGGATTGGTACCTGGAATCAAATCCAACCACAGGAATTTATGAAAGAAAAGCAACAAATAACCCCTCGCTGGCAGACTATGGCAGATCGGAAATTCAAGTAAAAGCATAGGAAGTGTTCTGAATATGTAGCTTTTTGCATATTTCACCACACAGATATGAAGCACTACAGCTATATATCACTTGGATTTCCACTTGTACATTTCAGAACTGGCTCAGAGCTGAAATTGGATGTCCACCTGTATATTGGTTAACTTGAAATATACATTTAAACTAGTTGGGTTTATGCCCAATAAATCAAACATTCAGTCCAGTTCAAATGGTAAGTGAAGCATTTATATATGCACAAGTATGGATGAATGATGGGCTGCAGATAGAACACACTGCCTTGCATACCTTGAGCAGTCGCTCTTGGGTCAAAGATGGAGATCAATTTGTCACATATGTGTCTGACATGGCCAAGAAACAGGATAGAGAAATACTGTAACTCACAATCGATGCACATGTATTATATATTCATGGTGATCCACTTAATTTGATTAGTGTTTCAGTAGTACCTTGGAGGATGTACTGCATCAGCAATCAGCAACAAGTCCACCCAGTTCCCCACAGAGCCCACCGGCAGCATGTCCATGTCGGCTAGCGCCGCGGCGACGGGCGGTCATCGCCTCTGCCACCGTGAGCAGCACGGCGAATGTGGACACGAAGACGACGCCGGACACGCGGCGCCACGCGCGAACCGACCAGATCTGCCCGGAGCTGGTGCTTCCGCTGTCGGAGCTTGCCCATCATGGCCACCTGCTGCCGGTAGACGATAGGCTCAGCTCGAGGAGCGAGCGCGCATACCGTTCGGCGTCGTCACGCTGGTGGAGCAGGATCTGGGCGTCGCGGGCGCGGCGGAGCGAGGCGTCCAGCGCGGTGACGAAGATGGGCGTGTGGAGGATGTCGTCGAAGTAGCCCTCGCGCTACCGCCGCGAGGGAGACGGCCACAGCAGGCAGTGAAGGACGACTGCAGCAGGCAGTGGAGGACGGCTGAGATCCGCACCAGATCCAGCCGCCGCGCTCCTTCCTTGGGCGCGCCATGGTGAGGAAGAGGGAGGGGGAGGAGGCCGTGATGTCTCCAGTTTCGCTTGGGAAACTGGAGAAGGATAAGAGGAGAGCAGAGGGGAGTGGCGGCGCAATGAGGAAGAGTAGACCGTCGGGAGATGCGAGCGCGGCGTTTAGGGTTGGTGGAGGGAGACAAGAGCAGCGCATACATCTGATGGAAGTTGGGATGGGCCGGCCCAAGGCTTTAGTAGAATATAAGTAGAGCCTTGGTGTGACACCTTCCACAATACATCTGTTGGCTAAGGGGTTAGTGCGTGGAAGCTAAGTTTCTTTTGGCTAAGAGGGTTGTAGTTCGAATACCAATCCTGCCTCCAATTAATTTTTATTTCTCTAATATATCTACAGCGCACCGCACCTTTCAGCATGTATATTTGTGACGTTGAAATAAAAAACACGTCACTGTTTTTTACTGATAGTTAAACAAAAAACACGTCACTAATATATTTGTGACTGACTTTAGAAAACAGTCGCATGTATTTCTGACGGTGATTTAGAAAACCGTCACTGTTTATTTGACGGTTTTAAAAAAAAAGTCACTACTATTTTTGTGATTGGATTTTAGAAAACCGTCGCATGTATTTCTGACGGGGTTTTAGAAAACCGTCACTAGTTTATTTGAGGTTTTGGAAAAGAACGTCACTACTATTTTTGTAATGGGATTTTAGAAAACCGTCGCATGTATTTCTGACGAGGTTTTAGAAAACCGTCACTAGTTTATTTGACGGTTTTTGGAAAAAAACGTCACTACTATTTTTATGACAGGTTTTAGAAAACCGTCGCACATATTTGTGACGGATTTTCAAAACTCCGTTTGTAAAATTAGTGACGTGTATAGTGAAGCAGTCACTATTAGTGTTAGTTGTGACGGATTTTTGTAAGTGTGTCACTATTGGTGGCCTGGAGCCGAGTTGCAGTGACGCAGTTTCAAAAACACTACACTAGTGACATGTCTTTATTATCTGTCACTAAAGGTCTGTTCCGTGGTAGTGAGAAAATTCTAAAATAAATAGTATAAACAAATATGTAAACTGCCATACTTTTCTTTCCATGTCATCGGTCATGATAAAAGGAATTTGTTGAAGACAAAGAGTCACCACGTCGCCCTCAAGGTGATTATGAAAATTACCCACCCACCACTGTGATTATGAAAAAATTATTCAAAAATACCTTCACATGTTTTAATAATTACCTTTTAGTGCTATTATTTAAAAATTAGATTGAAACACTCTTATATTAATTTTATATTTCCCACCACTGCCCTAATTATTATCATTAGCACTGCATCGTAAATCTGAGCTCTTATTACTGTTTTTTTTCTTTTTTCATAGTTTCCATATGTAGTGTTTGTACTATAAATTACGAACGGGAAAAAGAGAAGAAAATCAAGCCAGTACGTAGGATGTAATGGCTCAAGCAACCAGTAGCATAGCGACATCAGCCTATCGTACATAGGAACAAACACATGCGCAAGCAGCCTTCACTCTCAAATTAAAAAAATAAATCTATGAAAGCAATCAATTTGCACAACGAGATGGCCAACCTATAAAAGCAAGGGACGCGAAGAAGGTGGCGCGTGATGGTAGTACCATTTGCACGAGGAGGCGACGAGCGAGCAGTCAGAAGGACCAATGGAGCAACGCAAGTAACAAGTGAGCCGAACAACAAGCTGAAGTGACAACAACCGAGTGTCATGAGAGAGAGCATATATAAGTTTATTATAAAATATGATGAAATACCTGCAAACAATTTTACAAATTGTATACTATTAGTGTTATAAAAACAATGAGCTACTAGCCGGGCAAATGCGCGGGCCGCCATACTAGTTATTAATAAAGCTAGCCCCTCAATTGACAGATGTGTTAGTGGCATTTCCAAACGGTATGTGACGGGTCATCATGACAGCATTTCCGCACAAGCTAGCTGGGGGCCAGAGGGCTTTGCCACTTGCGGCTGGGTAGGGATAACTCCTGCATGAGCTTCGACAAGTTGAGCTCAAAGCACAAGGGACGGGAGGCTGCTGGGGTGCCGCTCCTACACGTGCACGGCGAGGGTGATGCTCTTGCAGCGGTGCCCTCGATCGGTGGCCTACACTGTTGTGCCTGTCGCGCGGCCTCCGGGCGGTGCGCGGTCGAATATTGGGAGGCTGTGATGACCAGGCAGTTAGCAGCCTCTAATGATCACTCAGTATAACTACGATTTAGTATTGCAATAGCATTATATTAGGTGGCATCAGTTTGCATAATTGATTGCACATTAACATAAGCAATAAGGAAAAGAGAAGCTAATTAAAAAATATGCACATAATTTAATAACTATAAGAAGGCAATTCGAATATACACACACGTGTATATTCAGCTGAAAATGTGCATTTCAGTATGTGCATATTTTCTTCAGTGCATTCAGTTAACTGAAATACAAATAGCAATACAGCTTTACATAAATAATCCTATAGTTCCTAGAAATTACAAGAAAACCAGCACTCTAGCTTGGTCGGTTCCAGTTTTCAGCAGAGTCAACAATTGCAGCTGAACCAATAGCACTTTGCCAGCAGCAACTTGCATGGGACAGCCGGCAGCAGCACCTGCTAATGGAGTACCAATTACTGTAATTAGGAGAGCACTAAACAGGCTATAAAAGAAATGGATAGGACTGCCGGGTCCTCATTTCTCTAGCAGCCTCACAGGCACTTGCAATAACACAAACCCTCATACTCACAGACCAAGAAAAAAGAACACTCTATACCTGCATCGTCTCCATAGGAATTAAGCACAAAAACAGCCGCAGCTAGTACCAGGTACAGCTCCTTGTAATTTTAGTTCATGCATGTAGAGCAGCAACCCATTTTCTTTCCAGTTACCTAAGCATCAGTCGATAGGCATATGAGAAGCCAGGATCAACACACCCCTAGGAAGTTCAGTCAGTAGCTTGTAGATTCAGAGAAGCATACACTTGTTTAGTAAAAATAAACAGAGCCATAAGAAGCAACCCTTGGAATCCGAAATCCTTGCTTCTATGCGTAGTACAGGACATCACTTACAAAGCTGCAGTAACCAGATTATCAACACATCCCCATCTGTATGAATAATTCCCATCAGGAAAACGAAATCTGAACACTCACACACACCACTAAAATTTCAGAGATGTGCATAGCTATACGAGGTGTCCAGCTAAAATTTCAAGGCAAACAACCTGTGACTTGAATTAACTTTGCAAAGCTCACTAGACCACCATGCACCCCTGACCAAACGAATTTACCTAAGTGTTTAAAAATACGTGCATGTGTGCACTTCAGAGGAGAGAAAACAGAGTGGGGAAAAATAGAAAAACTTACCTGAAAATTGTGATGGCCGGCTGCCTTGACCTGCCGTCCAGCGAGGTAATCCCATGGGCGCCACTCTGCTGGTGGTGTTCCAGGTTGATGGCGAGGTTGGGGATCGACAAGAAACCATGTGCCTCGATTTGGAATTGCAAAAACCTAGAACAGGGCAGATTTTCTAGTGAATAAGAGAGAAATTGGAGAAGGAAAGGAGGGGAATCGGGTACCTGACTTCCAGGGAGAGGAGTAGCTTGACCCCTTGCAAGAATCAATGGTAGTGCAGTTCGGTATTAGAATTCTAGAAGCAGAACAGATAGCAGTGTAGCTTTTGTTGGTGGCTAGGCGTGGGAGCTGAAAGAAAACAGAGAGAAAAGACCTGCACTTAGTACAGTAGACCATGACCTGTAGCTAATAAAGAAAATAAAATAAAACCTCACATAACCTGAAATAAAATGAGAAATCAAGTCATAATTACAAGTGTATAAATTAATCTGTCATAACAATAGAATTGCATTAGCATTGTTCAACACATTTGCACATCAGCTTGACACTTGAGGCAAGCATATTTGCATTTAGAGCATTTTGCATGTCTGATTGTTCCCTGTGATGATGATTGAATTGATTTGGGGACACGGTATAGCAGGACCAGATGTCGGAGGATCCTAATATTACGTTTGAGTCCGTCGATCTCTCAGGCAAGTCGAGTTTTTTGACGCATATAAAAATCCAGTCAGTTTGAAAAGTTTGAAAATTACTTCTACTTATCACTTGCATGGAAACCTAGTGTCTAAATTGAATGCGGATTTGGATAGAAGTAGAACAGTGATTGATGGAGCAACTATTGTGAGATAGGTTACGATGGTGGACGGAGAAGGCCCTGGTGGGATGTTGAGATGGTTGTTGGGCTTCTCTGCGTTGGGATTTCATATAAGGTTAATAACAACTTCCATTTGTTGGACCCAGCGCCATATACCTCGTATCAATCACAGACCTGGAATGGGACAGGCTGAGCTTAGTAGTGTGTCTCGATGTTTTGTCTCTACAATGGGAGCGAAGTATAATGAGCGGTGGGTAGCCGGATGCGTCCGACTACAAATGTAGAGATAAGGCAAAGGACATGTGAAAGGCTTTGTTTTCCTAACCAAGCCACACATCAAAGGAAATGTGTGGAGCGTACTAGCTACACGCGACACACTTGGTTAAAGGAAGACTGTGGGTAAAGTGATACACCTCTGCAGAGTTAAAAAGATGGATATTCACTCCTTGCTTCTGGGACGGAAGTTATGCCGCGGTAGGAAAGGAAAGCCTACAGGTGGCTTTCACCCTATGGTGATGAATGGAAGTAGATTTAAATTTAATAATCTGCCTTTATAATCACAAGTTTGGATCATTGCTCCGAATCATGATAGATAGGCTAAGTGGGCTATCTATAAAGTTTGCTATGAGGGAATATGGTTGGGAATTCATGCATTTAATCTTGTAATCTCGACTTGCTGAGTACTCTTCGTACTCATACGTTGTATTTACCATGTTCTAGAAGCAGGTGGTTCTATTTATCTCGTGAGAGTCTATGTTCTTTGTGATCCTTTCCAGCTTGATTTTAATGACTTAGGATGTGTTTGATTCTAAGACTAGCTGGGACGGGACGGAACCATCCTTTTTTTGGGACGAAATCGTTCAATTTTCTGTTTGATTGAAGGGATTGGATGGTCCCTGTTTTTTGTTTGTTAGGAGGGACGGAGGAGGGATGAGATGGACGACGTTTAATGTGTTCCGTCAAGTTTTGGCACGGGCATTTCGTCGAACGCCGCCTGCGCTCCTCTTGGCATCTGGACCATGGCCATGGCTTCGTTCTTGCAAGCATTGGCGCGGAAGACAGAGGCAAGGTGGATGAGTGGCTTCCTTCTTGGGAGCATTCATGCCTTGCAAACAAAAAAACAAAATGGGACGGATTGAATCAATCAAAATTGCAAGGGAACAGAGGCGAGGTGGATTGAATCAGACAGAAGGGACGGATTCCATTCACGCCATGGGACGGATTGAATCAATCAAAATTGCAGTCTTTGCTGCCAAATCGAGAATTACACGGACGCACGATGCTGCCGCGGCTCCGCGACCCGGCCATGCACGCGCATGTCCTCGTCCTCCTCCGCGCACTGCATGAGCTCGCCAAGGCGCGCCGCCACCATGACCAGCCGTCAAGCGCGTGCCCATGCCAACCTGCAGGAGCCGTGGACGCAAGCTGTGCCATGACCTCGTCGTCGGGCACGCCGTCGCACCCACGAGCTCGTCGTCGGGCACGCCGCGCCGCCGCCTCGCCATGCCACGCCCTGCCGCACAGCTTCGACGCCGTCCTGCCCCCATCTTCTCTGGCACAGGTCGTCGCGGCCTCGCAAAGCCTGCCGCGCCGCTCTGCCGCAGGTGCGCAGTGCCACTCTGCCGCAGCTGCAATCCCTCACGGCGACCTGCTCCGCCGCTTTGCCGCAGCTGCACACGGCCGCGCCCGCGACGTCTTCCTTCAGCCCTGCCGCGCCGCCCCTGCGTCCCCGGCGTTGATTGTCCTTCGCGCTCGCGCGCTAGCAGTTGCAGTGCGACGGAAGAAGACGGCGTCGAAGCGGGACGGATTGGTTCGAGCGATTTTGGTGGAATGAGTTCGTTCCGCATGTGGGCGATTATTCCTTGGTGGAATGAATCGGTCCTCCGTCGGACTCAGAAACAAACATCAAAACGAGGGACCGATCTGTCCCCATTCCGTCCCCGTTCCATCTGATTCACTCAACCAGAGCACGTGAATGTTGAAAGTGACCCTCCATCTGGGGAAGCCGACTCAGAGGAGTAGTAGGACTTGTAGTAGTCGTCATGGTGTAGAAAACTAGTTGGTCTTAGCACTAGTGTGTTTGTAAATAGGTTTGGAATAAAATGTAGATAGTTTTTACAGGACAAGGCTTGTATTATGTGGTTGTAGTACTCTTTGTGATGCTTGTGAACTGCTCCTATGTAAAGTACCACTTAACACCCTTCTGTTGTGTACCTCTGATATGAGGATTTGCTCGGTAAAGCAAGCCTTTGTCGAGTAATGACTCTAATAACTGGTTATACTCTTCGCTGAGTATAGCGGGTCGTTACAGAGGCCAAACCAGCTAGAGATGGCTGCGGGCGGCTGGTGGATTCCGGTCGCGGGTACAGCGAGGCGAGGAAGGGGTTTGACAAGAGAAGAAAATCAGGAGGTGGAGGGCGACGGGAGGAAAAAAAACACGAAACGGTATGCAATGGTTGGTAATTTCTTCCTCACTCCGCGAGTAGGTTGAAGAGTATGATTCCTGGAGCACCTTTTGAGGTGCTCCATGAATTTCGTGGAATTGGCCTTAGAGCATCCCTAACAATGAACTCTTAGCTAACTCTTAGAATTATTTATTAGGAAAAGAAATATATAAGAGACAACTAACTTTTCAATGGTTGCTTCTAGGCTACTTCTTAGCTATCCCTTAGAATTGTTTAAGAATTGATGTGATAGAGCTAGCTCTTGCTAACTCTTCTTCAAGAGTCATTACTGTCGCATCTCTTCTCTTTTTCTAATAAACAATTCTAAGAGATAGCTAAGAGTTAGTCTAGAAGCAACCACTGAGAAACTAGCTGTCTCTTATATATTGTTTTTCCCTATAAACAATTTTAAGAGTTAGCTAAGAGGCGACCATTGGCCATGCCCTTAGATCCGCATTTTTCTTGAAGTGGGGAATTGTATGTGTTTGGCTTGAAGATTGGAGAATGGAGCAGGGTTTGGTGGACTAAAGCAGTCTCAAACTCCCCCTTAATCTCGGGAATCGAGTGAGTGGTGGTGAGGATTGTCAACTGAACCCATGTCGTGATGGGCCGATGGATGACTGGATGTGATGCTCAAGTGTTTGTTTCGACTTTAACATGAGCGCATTGAGCGCACAATGCTCCAGCACGTAGCGTTTTTCCGCTTGATCAGTGCAAGCATTAACCGTAGGAATAGGTTACCAAAATAGGGTAATGCTGTAATGGAGAAGCTCAAATAAAAAAGTGGAGGCCAATCTAAGACCCTGAAAGAACTATTTGTCGTCACTTGCCCAGGGGAAGTACAAGGAGTCAAGAAATATAAAGTGATTGAGAGCGATGCATGGGATTCCCGGTCCCTCACAATTCAACTCGATGGTTCCAGCAAGAATTTCAGCATTATAATTCTTTGTTCAGTCAGCACTAACTACCATAATTAACAAAAAAGAATGCATTTCGCGTTGCTTGCCGAAAGTGCAGCAGTAAGAAAGCAATGTAACTCTATTTTCAATAGGAGTACCTTTTTCGTGCCATTTGGCTACTCTTCTCAGTTGGTCTATTCTTCCAGCATCTGTAACTTTCAGAAGACTTGTTCATCAACCATCAGCAGCTGATCTGAGACGACTTTGCACCCTCTCAAAAACAATTCTAGCTTTTTCTTTTCTAATCATTTCAGGTGTTGAAACATTTTGTAGCATGAGACCTTTTTATTAAAAAAAGTGTAACAAATTCCCGCATTTGATTTTTCACTCGATTAAAGAAAATGAAGACATAATAATTAACTAAAATTACAGTATCGCATTCTACCATATATGGAAGGACCCGCATAATGATACCGAGACGAGATATTTTTGGGGATTCAAAGGCTTTTTTTCTACAAGGATGAAATGATGATGGAAAAGGGAAACCATTTCTTCGAGATACAATTCTTTGTGATTTCTTCCGAGGCCCCCCTTTTTATCAGAGTTAACCCTATGTATACTACAAACCTATTGTGTATTTTTCACACCCATGTAACTATACCAAACGCTCATATATATACGCACGCACACACCCCTATGAACACACATACACTATATATCTGACCCTTATGAACACCTTCAAAGGAGTGGGCCGGTTGATTTGGAGATTCACAAAATTCACCACAGGCGCCTCGCTGTCAACAGAGACATCTCCTCCTACCGAAAGAATAATTAGTCGTAAATGCAAACACCCGTGCCAAGTCTAGGAGTTGAGCTTGGGTGGGCAGACTCTACAATTAGACGAGGAGATCTTTTTAACCTCAGCCCGAAATTCGCTCCCACCAGAAATCAAACTCGAGACCTGAGGTGGTGCCTTTGGAGCTCCTAGCCAGGCTAGGAGTCCTTTCGATCAAGCAACGATATATTATATATATATATTGTTTATGCTGAATATCACTCCGAGTGGTTTTCAATTCGATGCAGTCACGTCTCTCCTCTCCCCAAACTCTTGTATATCATGATCTTGTTTGATTAATTCTTGGGTATGACACGAATAATGTCAGACTAGAAAAGTGCAAAGGTTCATATACTTGTACGATTTGCGTGTGTGATATTGATCTCCCATTAACCAGCTGTCTGGTGAGCGCATTAGATGCTCGCAAGCTAAGCATATGCATTTGCGCCCTTTTTTACGTAAAACTATGAAATCAAGGAATTATTACGTAAGAAGTGCCTATACTAACTAGCAAACTATGCAATAATAATAACTTATCAAAGTATTTTTTTCCTTCTGCAAATATGTAGGCGCATATTGGAGGCTGAGTCATCAAACGTCCAAAATATTGATGTTTAAGAGGCAATGAAAGTAGCTTAATTCGTTTGAAGGCAAAGGATAAAAACTGACATGAATGAAATTTTCACAAATAAAATTTGTTTTTGAGCGATCATATGGGATGTCCCAAATTACCAAGAAATCGAAGAAGCAACAAACTAATCTCTCATGACTCCTTTTTATGTTGACGCTAACATTTCTACTACTAATACAGATTCTAATTATACGACGTTAAGATAACTTTTTTGTGTTCCATGTGCACTTTGGAATGGTCAGCAGTCTAGCTGCTATTGATTTTACAGGACCTGACATCTAAATATCTGGCCAAGATCAATGAGGATGAAGTACTGTACCCTGTTTCGGATCAGGGCTACTTGCATAGCTCATTTTGCTTTGAGCGTTTCTCCCGATGCCTTGCATTCTCAGGCAAACAATCATCATCTCGGTCTGTTCCAACAAACTTAAAGCAACCATTTCTTTGAGACTGGTAAAACTGTGGCGACGAGTGTGCTGTGGACGATGACAGGAAACTTGGTAGTAAAATGATGCGAAGGAGCGCGCGAGAGAGACTAGAGCATACTCCTATATATGAGTAGATGGAGAAAGGCTCAAACGAGTGTGTACTGTGTAGGAGGTATTAAATGATAACGATGTGGGTGAGAGAGAGTGAAGCAACGGTTCCCATGTTCGTGTTATCGTGTAGCCGCAGTGAATTATAAGTTTACTATCATTATTCCATGCAAACGTGGCATGTCTTAATGACAGTAATGTGGTGAACACCCAGTATGTTGTAGTGTGCTTTTGATTAAAGTATGTAAGATCCATAAAAAAAATGAGCCTCTTTCCCATCTGCACCGTTGATCTATTACGATGAATGGTTCACAGAAAGGTACCTCTGGTACCTAGTACCTCTTCGAGGAGGAAACAAAACTCTAAAAATTTTCCAAAAAATTAGTACTACTCCCATTCTTTGTGGCTCTACAACGTGTTACCAACACATTTAGCATCAAAATTTAAAATATTCGTTTCTAGCATATATTACACATGACGTGTGCACACGTGCGCGCACAAATATCACACATGACGCTATTCAATTGGTACGTGACCGACTACTTCAGTGGCCACCATGTCTGACACGATTTCTCCTGACAACTTTCATTCTCAAACTCTTCATCCTTTCATTTGAGCTAAAAGCCTACATTTAAAAGACGACTTTCTCATATTTGCCCTCTTGTGTTGCTTATTTCCAACTTATTTTAACCATTTATATTGAAACAAGGATAGTGAATTTTGGAGGCTTGCACTGACGGCTATTGTCTTGACAGTTGGTCGTCAAGGATATTATTCCTGTTAGTATTTTGTGTTCTGTCAGTTTTTTGGCCGTCAGGGATATTGCATTTTCGGATGATCAGTAAAGAAGACAAGAACTCACTTGGTTATAGTTGATGGAAATAGGAAGACAAGAATTCACTTGCATTTTCGGATTTGCAACAACTGCAAGGGCAGGTTGAAGCTGAATATGAGGGCGAGGAAATAAAGACCCCATGTCTTGGTAGCAGTAGCACACACAAGGAATTATGTTGCCGATAAACTAGCTGGATAGTCTGTACATTTATGCATCTGCTATTGAGAACCTAGAGACCTACTCGCTCCTCCAAAAAATGTAAGCATTTTGGGTTTGGAAGTCAAACTTTGTTAAGTTTCATTAATGATATGGATAAATAAAAATAAATAAATATTACGTTAGATGGCTTCATGGTGTATAGTATGGCAACATCATTTTCATATTGTGAATCATAACATATTTTTTTATTCTTAAAAGTTAAAGTTGAAATATATTTAACTTTGATCAAACCTAGCAATGCTTACATTTCTGGATGGAGGGAGTGATTTCTTAGGCTAGATCTTTTAAAAAAAAACTATTTTTCTAGAAATGATTGTATCGTATGGCTTTCTAAAAAGTTATAAAAGTTCTCATTATATATAAAAGTTCTCATTATATATTTTTGGCTTTTTGATGCATAAAATGAATAATACATATGACAACACTCATTTCACACAAGGTCGTGTACAACGTTTGGGGTTATGACCAAATTGTAGTCTTTAGCATCTTTCAGCACTGAGGCTTTTTCCTGATGCCCAAAATACTTGGCGATACCTTTTTGTTGTTGTTGTTGTACTTTGTTTGGGATTATGACTACGCTTTGGCATAATTCTTTGACGCTTTCTCCTCCATTCGTAAGCAAACAATGCATCATCGCATTCTGTTCAACATATAGATGCATTTGTGACTAAAAGAGTAGCTTAGGCAAAAACGGCAGGAGCAATGAGATAAAAATGATAGAGGAATATGCACAAGAGAAAGAGAAATATATATAGATGGAAAAGCTCAAAAGTGTAGATATTGCAGGCACCTGAAATGTTGTGGGTGTCGTAGGCATACTATAAAATCTTGCGATCCTTTTCGGCTTGATAGTCAGCTGTCAGATCTAGTCGATCGTCAATACCCCTCACCGATAGGCTCCTTCTTTTTGGGGGTAGAGGTACAAACCAAGAACGTCTGATTACCAGGAAAGTGGTTGTCACGTACCGTCGCGTGATTCCGCATGGCACAAACCAAGAATGGCTAGCTAGCTACTCCCTCTGTTTAGAAATAGATGTCATTCTAGCTTTGGGCACGCGAATTAAAGAGAGGTAAAAAATGTGTGTCACTGAAAACGAAGAGGATAGAGATAGAGGCATAGTTGAAATATCGAATATTGTATTGAGAAGAGGAAAAGGTGCATTGAGAAGCGAGAATGACTTGTAATTTGAGAAAATGAGTAAGCTTAGAATGACATGTATTTTTTGCCCTGAGACAGTCTATCGGTGCGAACATTAACCAAATTGGTTACCAAATAATGAAACATTCATGATTACCAAATGTCGTCGAAAATGACACGGCAACAGAGCTAGACAGGGAGGCGTTTAGGGTTTACTTTAGCTTGGAATCACCGGCGGGTGATCAGGACGGACGACACACACATGCTTCATGCCATTAGACGATGCGTCCCTCAACGGCCGAGCAAACAACAGTGATCCCATTCCGTTCTTCTTCTCTCCTCGATCGCCGTCGGGTGACGACTTATCAGCCACCTGCCGTCCTATCTCTTGCCGATCGACACAACAAGTACTTCCACGCTCTCCCAAATTCGAGCACGAACTGTTATTGGTGGCCCGAGCATACGTGAACGACCGACCGCTACACAGGCCCTCCAGGTTATTACGGTTACATTCCTTGTTCGTT
>LAPY01000845.1:34030-46036 GCA_000970635.1 Eragrostis tef
CCCCGAGTGTCGGCGCACAGACACTCGAGAAAAGTTGGAACCTTTCCCGAGTGCATTTTATAACACACTCGGGAAAAGTTTGAACCTTTCCTGAGTGTATTATAAAATACACTCGGAATCCGAGTGTATTTTATAATACACTCGGAAAAAGTTTAGAGCTTTCCCGAGTGTATTTTATAATACACTCGGGAAAAGTTGGGGCGCCGTCAGTCCCCCGTCCGTTAATTTCTCGTTCTCCGAGTGGGGGTTTGACACTCGGAAAAGCCTTTCCCGAGTGCCCGATAAAAGACACTCGAAAAAGATCTCTTTTCCGTGAACACTTACGCCGTGTAGCTTTTCCCGAGTGCTACACTCGGAAAAGCTTTTTCCGAGTGCCCAGGGCACTCGGGAAAAAAGAGGATTCTGACCATCTCGGCACATCCAAGACCGGTTGCCATCCGCAATAGGGACATGAATCACAAGCACGAGTTCAACCAGCCGCAATATGTGTAAAGTGCGTACGCATGTGCCTTTTTTTCTGACCGGCAGCTATCGTATTTTGTGACGATCGATATTTACGAGTCTGGATGCACGCGTCATCTGACAGAAACATAATGTGTAAAGTGCGTGCGCATGTGTCTTTCTTCTCTGATCGGCTGCTATCGTAGTATTTTGTGATGATGTTTACGAGAGTCTCTGCATGCATCATATTCAGACAGAAACACTATTGTTTGTATGCACGAGGTCTGCCTGCGCGCGTCGTCTACTGGCCAACCTGTCAACGATTGATCTGGGTATAACAAACACAAGGCTAACTAATGCTACAAAAAGATCTGCAAAAATTCATATTTGGATGATGGCATCATCGTGGTTGGTCTGAATATGATTGAGTATGCTTGAACAGAAAAGAACAACCACGCTCATCGTAGTCCCTCGGAGTATCAACGCTGTGCATTAGAGAACATTTTGTCATGTTGATACCCGAAAAAACGAGCGAAAAAATACCATATCAAATATCGATAACCAAATGACGAGTCTGCCGTCCACAGGTATATACGGAGTATATATTGACAAGCAAGCAAACAAATACCCCATAATTGACTTTCTTACGATTCCTTTCCTGAGTGGCCCTTACGAAGCTTTGAGTCTCTTTTATTTGGTCTCTTGCATCAGAAGCTTTGAGTCTCTCTCATAATTGCGCTCCTAGTTATACCACGCATAAACATTTTTTTTTTCAGAATGCGTTGGAAGCAAAGAGGGATGTGCGAGCAAGGCGGCCTTGCTCGAGCAACGCCTTCGCATGCATCCTCAGGTATCCGATTGAGTAATGCTGATACATGGGCCTACCGATCAGCGCTGAATTCAAGTGACAGGTGGGTGGACGCTGGACGGACCACCTACTGTCACCGTTCCCAACTCAAATTTCGAAGTATGGTAGGAGTGAAGATTCTTACTAGTAGCATATGGAGGGTGTGTACATGGAATATCTGATCATATTGGACCATCCAAGGTGGTATAACAGCTGAGTATGTAAGAGTGTACTTAAAGTATGTGAGCATATGTACTTAAGAGTTACCAGATGCCGTTGTACCTTGTTTGGGATTATGACTACTGGTCGGCATGCTTAAGGTTTGAGGATTTCTTCCGATGCCCTCCATTCCTAAGCAAACAATGTATCATCGCATTTTATTTCAACATACATATGAAATTGCGACTAAAATAGTAGCGCAGGCAAAAACAGAGGGAGCAATGAGTTGAAATTATGCAAGGAGCGTGCGCAAGATAGAGCAAAATATATATAGACGGAAAAGCTCAAAATGAGTGTATGGCTTCATGACTGCACCAGCGTGCAGGTACCATGCGGTGCTTTCCGGCCGGCTTTAATAAAAAGCAGGGGAAACCTTTGATCAAAAAAAAAAAAGAAACCTGACCAAGAGGTACACAATGGCCTTTCTTTTTGGCCAGTAGGTGGTGCACCGTAGTAGAGTTTGGACCCTGCTTGATCGTCTCCTACCAGGTGGTCTTCCTACGTGCTCTCTTGTGAGATTCCGCATGGCACGAACCAAGAACAGCTAACTAGAAAAGTGAAAAAGATTCCAGCTGTTTTGGTTTCCATATGCATACGAGTGGTGGTGACGAACGAGCTGCGCATGTCCGTGTGTGTTGACATCGACGGGCACGGCGGGTGTGATGCGCGCCTGCTCGTCGAGACCTGTCCGCGCACGCACATTCTCAACCGTATCGTCTCCATTCAGCAAGCCAAGGGCTGGATGAGGCATCTCGTCGCCGCCCCGGGCCCGCGAGTGCTTGGTGCGAGCAAGAAAAATACCGTTGCCGGATTCATTGGGGAACATTTTATCGAACCTTTCAGTGATGTGCTCTTTCCCTAATACTGTGGATCAATGTGAGAATTAAGCAAACGGAGGGACGGTTTGCTTAGTTTGGATGACTCAGATGTTAAGTTACTATCACACCAGCCGTTGCATCTAAAGTCTAAGTTGATAAGGAATGATGGACAATTTACTTCTGGTTCAACACTTATGCACCAATCAATTGCACCCGCAAGTCTAAATTAATATGAAAGGGTAGATAATATAATTTGCTTATGGTTCAACATTTCTCCTTAATTTCAGTTTCAGGCTCCTTAAGGCCTCAAACGTGAAAATCAGGCAGCACACACCAGAAATGAGATCAACAAGATGTCAAATCAAGACGTTTGGCTCTATATCATACTATCTTACTATGCACCAACTACATGCACCTAAAAGTCTAAACTGATCAGAAATATAAAGAATTTATTTATATTTGAACAACACGCATATGCTATGGTTACCATAGAGGACGATGCGTCCCTCAACGGTTGAGCAAGGAACGGCGATCCCATTCCATTCTCCTCAGGGATCGCCGTCGGGCGACGACTTATCAGCCACCCGCCACCCTATCTCTTGCCGACCATCCCACCACGTCCAAGACCGGTTGCCAAACGCAACAGGGACACGAATCACAAGCGCGCGTTCAAATAGCCCATACCTACTAACACGCCTGTGCTTTCTCTCTCTGACTGATAGCTACTGTATTGTATTTGCTGACGATGTCTACGAGTCTGGATACATGCGTACGTCATCTGATAGAAGTACATTCTACGTACTGTCGCCCCTGTCAATGATTGATATAGGTATAACAAATACAACAGCTGAACAGACAAAAGGTTGTGCAAAGATTCATATTTGGATGATGCGACCGCCCGGGTGTAATCTCATTTCTGAATCTGTGCCTTTAGAATTTGATCGCGAGATGTAGATAGACATTGTACTACCTTCTCGTTATTAGACGTGCATCTGAGAACGTGTTGATACGTGAATAATGAGTGAAAAAAAAATATATTAGCATCTATCGACAACCAGATAGAGCCCGTCCACTGGAATATTGACAAGCAAGCAAGCAAAACACCCCAAAATTGACTTCCTTAGCGATTCCTTACCTGAGTGGCCCTTACGAAGCTTTGAATCTCTTGTTTTTTGGTCTCTTGCATCTGAAGCTTTGAATCTCTTTACTAATTGCGCTCCTAGTTATACCATGCGCATAAACATTCCTTTTCTTTCTTTTTAATATAAAAAAATCATTTCATGAGGATTCCAGTAGCCCAGGAAAGGTATATCTTGTAATCACATGCTTCATGCGCCGTCCTGTTACTTTGATTCTTTTCATTACTTATAATATGATTGCCTTTGTGCTAACTGGTGGCATCGGTTTAGCACAAATAGGAGAAGGTTCTCTTCTGGTTGCTTTCAAATTTTTTTTGTTTTCTTTTTAGAAATGCCGTTGCTTTGCTGATTAGGCCTGGGCCTGACCTCTAAATTGTTCTTGTACTAGCTAGGCTTATTCTCCCATGATCCATCACGGCCTTTTTGCCTTTCGGACACACTACAGCGCACTACTTTCCCAAGCAATTTTGTCAGTTACAAGCTAGCCACCTAAAGCACCACTGTTCAGAATATTCAGACCAGGGGAATTTGCACTCCTAATTAGTAGCATACTCATTGCTCCATAAACAAGGGCCCTGGCACTATTTATTCTACGTGGGTGCTCATGACCCATCCATGTTTGTAGCCTTAGACCAATACTGGATGCAAACATGAGATGCTTGGCTGGGTGCGTAGCAGTTAAAAGTTGTTATCGCAGACTTGCAGTCAAGATAAGGTGATGCCTGTGTCGTCTCTTGACATCCAATCATTCGTTGCATGCTCGCTTGTACTTGTGCACCTTTAAACTAGGACTGAATTTTGATGCAATGTTGTCTGATCATTCCATATGCTTTTCTACTGAATTAATTTACAATAAGTATTCATGTGGCAAATCATCATACAAGGATATGAAAAGTTGTGTTCATACCTTGAAGACTGCTATGCATTCGGAATTCCAATATCAATGTCCTATCGGACCATACTTGTACTAGCTTTGAAGTGATTTAACAATGTCAGGATAATGTAGGGCTTAGCTCAATAGGTCATGAATCAGATAAAAGGGGCCGGCCAGCCAGCCTTAGTGCCATGCTGATGGGGCTCTGATGGTGCAGATGCCTCCCAAAGCGTTCTTAGACACGCAGCCGGGCCTGCCCAGGTCAAGCATTCAGAACATAAAAGCAATTCTAGTCTTCGTATGGCCCCCTCTATGTTCATATCTGGAAATGGCGAAGCAACTTAACGAGCTTGCTCGCGTCATCTATCTCTATACTATTAATTTCAGGTCTTGACACGAATGTTAGTGAGTTGGTCCTGGATGTTTATAAACTAATCAAAAAGCTAATCATAGTGTCAAGCATGCATTCAGTATAAAGGCAAGAATTGTTTCCTTGTGCATGATGTGTCCCTTGGACCCACAACTAGGAACGTCTGACAGGCCAGCTGGACCAATCAAAATTCTGCAAAATTCGAAGTGTGACATAATTCTGAAAATTCGAACGAATTTGTTCGATTCAAAATTTAATCAAACTTATTCATTTCAGAACCTCTTAATGTTTCTGACCCATAGTTTATTTTTATCAGCTCCCACCGGAAAACCAGTAACTAGAGCAATCTGGAACCATGAGCTGGTTAACTAAGAAACAGATTCAGTACAGAAAAGACAAGGTTACTGCAATAATGACGAGCCTCCTAATGTTCTTACTAAGCACAGTCAGAAAAGGAACCATGAAAGCTATTTCTTTTGTACTTGATGTTTGAACATACAGTGGTACTTATACCGAGGTTAAGCACTAAATGTCATTTGGTCAAGAGAAAGTTGTAGATAGTTGAGCACCAACTCCAATGCTAAGGTGCTGATAGTGACAAATCATGCAGTGATAAGATGGTGACTGTTTTTATTTTGACTGGAGCACTCAAGATTTGGTGTTTGGTGGTGAATGGCAGCTGAGAAGTACATTGGCCCGCATGTGGACCAGGGCTTGCTCTTGTTTCAGAAAATGAGTAGAGGGGAAAAGTGCTCTTAAAGTGCATACTGAACTCAGGGACTAGAAGGAAAGGAATACAAAGGAAGGGCAGCACTTCAGGGTCACTAAGATTTTTCGTCAAAGATTTGTCGTCACATCTTTGTTCCACAGCACTTGTTGTCACTTTAATTGCACGAGCAAATGCTCATTGAACTGTCCTTTGCAGCAAAAAATAGATAAAATAAAATCCTCACTTAGCTTGACCTTGACCAGATCTTGTCGCTAGTGAGTTCAGTAAAAATTGCAACTCCAAAGAGGCACACATAACTTGAAGTATAAATTTCTGAACAAAGACACACATACTTGAAGTATAAATTTCTGAATATGTGAATCAACTGGTGGATGTGAAAAATGTGCAATCAACTACTAAGTTTTATTTAGATGCCCTGCTTTGTTATTTTTCGTGTTCCAACAGGGCAGGCTGTCGGCAGTACAAGTTTCAGATTCAGGTCATACAGCGGAACAGGACTGAAGTAGCTTTGCGCGCCTCAAAGCTGTTTGAAGTTGATGTTAGCTGCATCGCCTGTGCATACTTTTTAATTTCTTAGTGGACTTGTAAGCACATAGTTTGCAGTTTCAGAATCTGGCTGACTAGGATTCACATGTACTTTCGTTTTGATACGCGCAACCACTTGTCACGAATGACTCATACATAGCCACCTTTTTCAATATAATTTCTCCAAATTGAGGGTGCATTATGAAAGTGCAGCAGTATCCTAAGATTGTCACTACTATGTCTCTGTTTTTGTATCGTAACTTTTCAGAAATTTTACTGGAAATTCTGTCGTTATGGAGTTAGGATTGATGGAACTAGACATACTGGTTCATTAGAGAAGCTGCTGCTGTTCTTTAGACTACGTCTGTCGAGTCACTGGCATGGATTGGAGTCGCAGTATGAAAATAAATCGGTTTCTAAACTCTGATTCTATAAAAGCTGCAAGATCCAAGTTCCTGATGATTAGTGGTCGGTTGTCCTGATTCGATCTGCACCCTCAACTTGTTCTTCTCTTTGAGACTTCAGTGAGAGCAAATGAGCAAGACAAATTTGTCGTTTTTTGAGATGTGACACAAACAGTTTGCGTCATCACCACATTTGGAGAGTCAGTTTTGCTTCGGAGGTAGCGAAGAGCCAAGCGTGCGTGTATCATGTTGCCGAGGAATTTATATGCACGTCCATTTCAGAACCGTGCATATGAGTTCAGTCCGACTAGCTCGTGCAGTGCAGGACAGACGCATGGTCTCAAAAGAAAAGGAAATGACCCGTGAAATTCATATATAGTTTTCCCTATACAAAAAGAGAGGAAATTGTGAAGCTCCCATGGAAAACACACCGTGTCTTTCGGCTGAATTTTAATCCGCGTGCTGCAAGTGTCAAGTATGAACACGAAGGAGCTGTAAAACAGAGCAAGTAAATTCGGGAACGAAACTTATCTGATGGTGATAATGATGTCGGACGGATTAAACTAACCAACGGGCTAAGCACGGATCTCCTTGACACTGAAACAAAGACGTAGATTTATCGGAAATTTATCTGAACGGACAAATATGTGCTTTCCAGGGCGGCCAGCTGCCGCCGCTGCATCTGGACAGAGATATGAAAAGTTGTGTTCATACCTTGAAGACTGCTATGCACTCGGAATTCCAATATCGATGTCCTATCGGACCATACTTGTACTGGCTTTGAAGTGATTTAACAATGTCAGGATAATGTAGGGCTTAGCTCAATAGGTCATGAATCAGATAAAAGGGGCCGGCCAGCCAGCCTTAGTGCCATGCTGATGGGGCTCTGATGGTGCAGATGCCTCCCAAAGCGTTCTTAGACACGCAGCCGGGCCTGCCCAGGTCAAGCATTCAGAACATAAAAGCAATTCTAGTCTTCGTATGGCCCCCTCTATGTTCATATCTGGAAATGGCGAAGCAACTGAACGAGCTCGCTCGCGTCATCTGTCTTTTATACTATTAATTTCAGGCCTTGACACGAATGTTAGTGAATTGGTCCTGGATGTTTATAAACTAATCAAAAAGCTAATCATAGTGTCAAGCATGCATTCAGTATAAAGGCAAGAATTGTTTCCTTGTGCATGATGTGTCCCTTGGACCCACAACTAGGAACGTCTGACAGGCCAGCTGGACCAATCAAAATTCTGCAAAATTCGAAGTGTGACATAATTCTGAAAATTCGAACGAATTTGTTCGATTCAAAATTTAATCAAACTTATTCATTTCAGAACCTCTTAATGTTTCTGACCCATAGTTTATTTTTATCAGCTCCCACCGGAAAACCAGTAACTAGAGCAATCTGGAACCATGAGCTGGTTAACTAAGAAACAGATTCAGTACAGAAAAGACAAGGTTACTGCAATAATGACGAGCCTCCTAATGTTCTTACTAAGCACAGTCAGAAAAGGAACCATGAAAGCTATTTCTTTTGTACTTGATGTTTGAACATACAGTGGTACTTATACCGAGGTTAAGCACTAAATGTCATTTGGTCAAGAGAAAGTTGTAGATAGTTGAGCACCAACTCCAATGCTAAGGTGCTGATAGTGACAAATCATGCAGTGATAAGATGGTGACTGTTTTTATTTTGACTGGAGCACTCAAGATTTGGTGTTTGGTGGTGAATGGCAGCTGAGAAGTACATTGGCCCGCATGTGGACCAGGGCTTGCTCTTGTTTCAGAAAATGAGTAGAGGGGAAAAGTGCTCTTAAAGTGCATACTGAACTCAGGGACTAGAAGGAAAGGAATACAAAGGAAGGGCAGCACTTCAGGGTCACTAAGATTTTTCGTCAAAGATTTGTCGTCACATCTTTGTTCCACACCCTTTGCAGCAACAAAAAACAATAAAATCCTCACTTAGCTTGACCTTGACCAGAGCTTGTCGCTAGTGAGTTCAGTAAAATTGTAACTCCAAAGAGGCAAAGACACACATAACTTGAAGTATATATTCCTGAACAAAGGCACACATAACTTGAAGTATAAATTTTTGGATATGTGAATCAGCTGGTGGATGTGAAAAATGTGCAACCAACTACTAAGTTTTATTTAGATGCCCTGCTTTGTTATTTTTTGTGTTCCAATAGGGCAGGCTGTCGGCAGTACAAGTTTCAGATTCAGGTCATACAGCGGAACAGGACTGAAGTAGCTTTGCGCGCCTCAAAGCTGTTTGAAGTTGATGTTAGCTGCATCGCCTGTGCATACTTTTTAATTTCTTAGTGGACTTGTAAGCACATAGTTTGCAGTTTCAGAATCTGGCTGACTAGGATTCACATGTACTTTCGTTTTGATACGCGCAACCACTTGTCACGAATGACTCATACATAGCCACCTTTTTCAATATAATTTCTCCAAATTGAGGGTGCATTATGAAGTGCAGCAGTACCCTAAGATTGTCACTACTATGTCTCTGTTTTTGTATCGTAACTTTTCAGAAATTTTACTGGAAATTCTGTCGTTATGGAGTTAGGATTGATGGAACTAGACATACTGGTTCATTAGAGAAGCTGCTGCTGTTCTTTAGACTACGTCTGTCGAGTCACTGGCATGGATTGGAGTCGCAGTATGAAAATAAATCGGTTTCTAAACTCTGATTCTATAAAAGCTGCAAGATCCAAGTTCCTGATGATTAGTGGTCGGTTGTCCTGATTCGATCTGCACCCTCAACTTGTTCTTCTCTTTGAGACTTCAGTGAGAGCAAATGAGCAAGACAAATTTGTCGTTTTTTGAGATGTGACACAAACAGTTTGCGTCATCACCACATTTGGAGAGTCAGTTTTGCTTCGGAGGTAGCGAAGAGCCAAGCGTGCGTGTATCATGTTGCCGAGGAATTTATATGCACGTCCATTTCAGAACCGTGCATATGAGTTCAGTCCGACTAGCTCGTGCAGTGCAGGACAGACGCATGGTCTCAAAAGAAAAGGAAATGACCCGTGAAATTCATATATAGTTTTCCCTATACAAAAAGAGAGGAAATTGTGAAGCTCCCATGGAAAACACACCGTGTCTTTCGGCTGAATTTTAATCCGCGTGCTGCAAGTGTCAAGTATGAACACGAAGGAGCTGTAAAACAGAGCAAGTAAATTCGGGAACGAAACTTATCTGATGGTGATAATGATGTCGGACGGATTAAACTAACCAACGGGCTAAGCACGGATCTCCTTGACACTGAAACAAAGACGTAGATTTATCGGAAATTTATCTGAACGGACAAATATGTGCTTTCCAGGGCGGCCAGCTGCCGCCGCTGCATCTGGAGAGACCCGAGCCAGCCGCAAGCCTTTCCCGGAATGGTAAAACCCCGAACGGCACCGCAGGATCCACAGAAAGCTAGCGAACGCGTCATCGCATCGCGCGCTTGCTTCGTTACTGGGTTTGGTTAACCTGTTGGCGCGCGGCAGCAACAATTCATCAACAAGGCAGTTAGCCTTAGCTTAGCTCATCGCTCGTGCGGCTTGCTTGGCTGGGTGGCGGCAAAAGTGTGAAACAGTTGGGCGTCTCCCGGCGGCGGCGTGGAGGCGCGTCAAGCTCAAAAAGGGCCCCGGCAAGGGACGTTTGGAATTGCTTCACAAGTACGACCAAGGCGCCGGCCGGCCATACACGCTTTCTCGCGTCTATATAAACGGTGTCACCCTGCCGCTTCTCACACCCCCCTTCTCCTTCCTCCCGACCCAGCTCCCTCCACAGCTCGAATTAGAACAACACAGGCAGCTAACACACTTCATCTCCCTCCTCTTCCAACGACGACACACTTCATCTCCTGCCTACCTCTTCGCACGGTTCAATTTCAGAGAACACGCACCAACGGCTTGTTCGTTCGCTTCCCCTGCTCCAGCAAAGCCTGAACTTCCTGAACTCCTCACCACCCTGTTGCAGCCGCTGCTTGTCTACTCGCATTAGGCTCTGGCCATTAGGATAATGATAGTAGAACTCCTCGGCAACTCGAACGTCGTATTTTTCAGCACCTGCACGCTCGAGAAGCTCAAGAGCTTTTTCTTCTGGATCTTCCACATATTCAATAGATACCTAATCTGCATCTCTGTCCTCTCTGCCTGATATTCACTTTGCAGTTGAAGGAATAGCTACCTAGCCTCTGCTTCGTCTTCTTCTCTTCTTGTTTGTACCTTCAGCCTTGTCCTCTTGCCGCAAATATTTAAGCAGTCCGCAAGTGCACATTCATTAATTCATCCTACTCGAACCCTGCCGCTTCTCACACCCCCTTCTCCTTCCTCCCGACCCAACTCCCTCCACAGCTCGAAGAAGAAGAACACACGCAGCTAACACACTTCATCGCCCTCCTCTTCCAACCACGACACACTTCATCTCCTGCCTAGCTCTTCGGACAGTTCAATTTCAGAGAACACGCAACAACGGCTTGTTCGTTCGCTTTCCCCTGCTCCAGCAAAGCCTGAACTTCCTCTGAACTCCTCACCACGCTGTTGCCTGCCTGCTCGCATTAGGCTCTGATCATTAGGATAATGATAGTAGAACTCCTCGGCAACTCGAACGTCTTATTTTTCAGCACCTGCACGCTCGAGAAGCTCAAGAGTTTTTTCTTCTGGATCTTCCACATCTTCAACAGATACACCCACACAATCCTCTCGGCCTGTTATTAACTTTGGCAGTTAACAGTATAGCTAGCCTCTGCTTCTTCTTCTCTTCTTGTTTGTCCCTTCAGCCTTGTGCTCTTGCCGCAAATATTTAAGCAGTCCGCAAGTGCACATTCATTAACTCATCGTCCTACTCGAAGTAGCAAGTCAGAGATGGGAACAATGACCCTGCCGCCCGGCTTCCGGTTCCACCCCACCGACGACGAGCTCGTCGGGTACTACCTCAAGAGGAAGGTGGACAACCTCAAGATCGAGCTTGAGGTCATCCCTGTAATCGACCTCTACAAGTCTGAGCCATGGGAGTTACCTGGTGCGTACCACTCTCTGAACTTTTCCAATTAATTCCATCTGTGGTGTTCCGGTTGGTTCGTCAGAGTTGAATTTCAAGCAAATGTCAGCGTGCATGATGAACCTTTTCGGGAACAATTTCAGCTGTGAAAGATAAACTTTTTGACTTGCTAGTCTTTTTTTAGCCTATATTCGCAAAAGGGGGAGAAAATGGTTGAAACAGGGAAGGGACATGTCTGACGAATTTTCACTTGCTAGAGAATTTCGTTGCTAGCTAACAGCCAGATAGTAAAAGAGCCTTTCTCAGTTGTTTCTCCCGCGCATCTGGCCTTTTTCTCTCTAGGCCGGTTGCAGATAAGCCTTTCTGTCACGTTTTTCTTCAGAAAAACATTGTTCCTAAGAATCAAATGAGTACGCAATTAGTAGTGGCAGAAATAATAATCAACCGTTAGAGTAGCATATATTCGGCGCTAGCAGTGCAGCAGAATTGATAACAATCAAATGGATGGTTTTGCAGAGAAGTCTTTTCTTCCGAAGCGCGACCTGGAGTGGTTCTTCTTCTGCCCGCGCGACCGCAAGTACCCCAACGGGTCGCGCACGAACCGCGCCACCGTCACGGGGTACTGGAAGGCCACCGGCAAGGAC
>LAPY01000845.1:94703-110125 GCA_000970635.1 Eragrostis tef
TGGAGGCTAAGCGGAAGAAGGAGGCGGCGGTAGCCGCAGCGGCCGTGGAGATAGACCGCGGAAGCAAGGGCGGCTTGGGCTTGGAATCGAAGGCCGTCTCGTCGCTGCGTCGTGCTAGTTCTGCAGGTATTGTGCTCATCCGTTTCATAGCACCAAATTTTGGCCCGAATCATCCCTACAGGTCACAGGTGTGCCTTCTGTAGAGTTTTATCTGAATTTTTGTTTGTGTGTTTTCTGTTGACTTGTCTGGATGCTCTCTCCGTGAATTGTAGTCACCCGTACCTATGAAGGTGATAATTCAATCACGCTACACTGTTTTGTTAAGGAAACATCGACAACTAACAGATGTACCAGTCCAACAGCAACAACATTAAGTTTGTTGCTGATGATCATTCATCCCACACCGTTTGTTTAAATTTCAGTCCATGAGACTATTAGTTGAGCTATAATTACTATGATTTCTTATCACTAGTTCATCGCAATCTCTCTAATAGTAACTCGAAATATGGGCATCAGCCGCACACTTTGTGAATTGTAATGATTCTGTGTTAGTTATGCTAGGCAGCTTTGTTACGGAAACTCAGTAGAACCAAAGAGTCGAATGGCTGTAACGGCCACCCCAGTAAGAGTGTTGCTGCCAGCCTGCCAATACCGGATTTTAGAGCAACAGCAAATACGCATTTTGTTGTATGATACCGTGGTACTATTAGTTCAGTTTGTATACTAGTCGTCGTTGACAGTAATAATTATGTCTCCCTTCTCAGTAGTTCACGGCTAATATGAGGCATACGCCATGCTATTTGTCACAATTCTGTGTCCACGTACTAGTAGAAATTTTGAAATATGAGGCCTGGGCAATGCTTAGTAGTCTACATTCTTGGATTATCTATCTTGTTCTGATATCTAAAGATAATGAACACTGATCTTTCACTCTTTTTAGTTATATAGTTGTACAAGTAAGCTGTTGCATCACACTGGTTATTGTGATGATAGTTACTTGTAAGGAGTCTTTCCTTCACCAGTTTTAAACTTGGCACCAGAATCACACGTTAAGTCAAATGGAGATTATATGGAGAGTGGGGATCATCCCATGTTGGTCTATGCTGGACCCACTACTAAGAAGTGCATGCTTGGCTGCTTGTACCTATTTTATGTGGATAGGAGGTGGTCTGACTTGTCATGATATGAATAATGAACAACCGGTCACTTGATTTTGTTGAATTTCAAGTTTAGGCCAAGCCATACTTATGCATGATGACCTGTTTTTAAGAGTAATTGTTGTTTTAGGCTTCATTTTTTTGTACTATTCTAAGGTTTGGCATGTCAACTTTCAGGAGGTAGTGACACGGAGAAGTTGAGCCTTATCCAAGTGGCAAGCCTAATAGAGTCATCAGCAAAGAAAGGGAATACAGAGCTCAATCTCCGGGGAAAGCTGCTAGACCAAATCGAGTGGCTCCCTGTCTCACTTGGGAAGTTACAAGATGTTACAGAGCTTGATATATCTGAGAATAGAATAATGGCACTACCGTCAACAATTGGTAGCCTCAGATACTTGACAAAGCTTGACCTCCACTCAAACCAGCTGATCAATCTGCCTGATACCTTTGGGGAACTCTCCAGCCTGATTGATCTTGACTTGCATTCAAACCAGCTCAAGACTCTTCCTGCATCATTTGGAAATCTCATGAACCTGGCTAATCTTGACCTTAGCTCCAATATGTTGAGAGTGCTTCCTGATTGTTTAGGAAAGTTGACAAATCTGAGAAGATTACTTGTCGAGACAAACGAGCTTGAGGAACTACCATATACTATTGGATCTTGCACCTCACTCGTGGAGCTCAGATTAGATTTCAATCAGCTAAAAGCCCTTCCAGAAGCTATTGGAAAGTTGGAGAAGCTGGAAATTCTCACATTACACTACAACAGAATCAAAGGCCTACCTACAACAATTGGCTCACTTTCCAGATTGAGAGAGCTGGATGTCAGCTTCAATGAAGTCGAAGTGATCCCTGAGAATATTGGCTTTGCAACCAGCCTTGTAAAGTTGAATGTCAGCAGGAACTTTGCTGACTTAAGAACACTGCCGAGATCAATAGGTAATCTTGAGATGCTAGAGGAGTTGGACATCAGTAGTAACCAGATACATGTACTGCCAGATTCGTTTGAGCTTCTCTCAAAGTTACGTGTCTTTCATGCTGATGAAACTCCACTGGAGGTACCACCAAAAGAAGTCGTAAAATTAGGGGCGCAGGTATGTAATGCAATGTTGATATGTTATTCATAATAATATTCTTTTAGCTTTTGAATAACATTTTTCTGCATTTCAGGAGGTGGTGAATTATATGGCTGAAATGGTTGCTGCAAGGGAAGGTGGCCAGAAGAGAACAGATGGTAGGAGCTTCTGGTCCTGGCTCTGCTCACTGTTTGGTTGTTGCAAAAAGGGTCAAGGATCGGGATCAGTTCCAGTATAGTTGCCGCGTTTCATCTGTACGTGCTGTCATGAAATGGTTGCAATGGTTCGTCCATCTCTCGGAATGGCGATGAATTTGAGAGATGGATATTAATAGTTGCTTTGCGGTTTATGTTTTTCTGGCTTATGATGGTGTAGATTCGTGTAGCTTTCTTGTATATATAAGGTTCATTTCCAGTTCTGTAAGAGCTATTAAATTCATTTGTATGTAACTTTACATGCACCGTACAGTAGCATGTCATCATGTATTATATGAAGAGATGAAATATGTGGCGTTCAAAATTTCTGTTAAATTTCTGTTAAATTTTGGCATATTATTAACTTCCATACGAATGTGGTATCCTTTCACTGCCTTCTGATTACTACTGCAGTCTCATTTCAACTGTTGAAGTTATCGCATCTTCGCATCTTTTTCAACTGTCCAGGTTATTGCATCTTCGAATCTTGAAGTGAGATTACAGTGCGCGAGACCTGATTCTGATCCCAAACAAATTCCTGGTATGGGGACGTTCTAACCTTGGAGCTTCATATCTTTGGTAGACCAAATCGAGTGGCTCCCTGTCTCGCTTGGGAAGTTACAAGATGTTACAGAGCTTGATATATCTGAGAATAGAATAATGGCACTACCGTCAACAATTGGTAGCCTCAGATACTTGACAAAGCTTGACCTCCACTCAAACCAGCTGATCAATCTGCCTGATACCTTTGGGGAACTCTCCAGCCTAATTGATCTTGACTTGCATTCAAACCAGCTCAAGACTCTTCCTGCATCATTTGGAAATCTCACGAACCTGGCTAATCTTGACCTTAGCTCCAATATGTTGAGAGTGCTTCCTGATTGTTTAGGAAAGTTGACAAATCTGAGAAGATTACTTGTCGAGACAAACGAGCTTGAGGAACTACCATATACTATTGGATCTTGCACCTCACTCGTGGAGCTCAGATTAGATTTCAATCAGCTAAAAGCCCTTCCAGAAGCTATTGGAAAGTTGGAGAAGCTGGAAATTCTCACATTACACTACAACAGAATCAAAGGCCTACCTACAACAATTGGCTCACTTTCCAGATTGAGAGAGCTGGATGTCAGCTTCAATGAAGTCGAAGTGATCCCTGAGAATATTGGCTTTGCAACCAGCCTTGTAAAGTTGAATGTCAGCAGGAACTTTGCTGACTTAAGAACACTGCCGAGATCAATAGGTAATCTTGAGATGCTAGAGGAGTTGGACATCAGTAGTAACCAGATACATGTACTGCCAGATTCGTTTGAGCTTCTCTCAAAGTTACGTGTCTTTCATGCTGATGAAACTCCACTGGAGGTACCACCAAAAGAAGTCGTAAAATTAGGGGCGCAGGTATGTAATTCAATGTTGATATGTTATTCATACTAATATTCTTTTGGCTTTTGAATAACATTTCTTCTGCATTTCAGGAGGTGGTGAATTATATGGCTAAAATGGTTGCTGCAAGGGAAGGTGGCCAGAAAAGAACAGATGGTAGGAGCTTCTGGTCCTGGCTTTGCTCACTGTTTGGTTGTTGCAAAAAGTGTCAAGGATCGGGATCAGTTCCAGTATAGTTGCAGCGTTTCATCTGTATGTGCTGTCATGAAATGGTTGCGATGGTTGCATTCTATCAGAATGGCGATGAATTTGAGACATGGATATTAATAGTTGATTTGCGGTTTTTGTCTTTCTGGCTTGTGATGGTGTAGATTCGTGTAGCTTTCTTGTATATATAAGGTTCATTTCCAGTTTGTAAGAACTATTAAATTCATTTGTATGTAACGTTACATGCACCGTACAGTAGCATGTCATCATGTATTATATGAAGAGATGAAATATGTGGCGTCCAAAATTTCTGCTAAATTTTGGCATATTAACTGTCAAGGTTACTACTGCAGTCTCATTTCAACCGTTGAAGTTATAGCATCTTCGCATCTTTTCAACTGTCAAGGTTACGGCATCTTCGAATCTTGAAGTGAAATTACAATGCGCGAGACCTGATTCTGATCCCAAACAAATTCCTGGTATGGGGACGTTCTACCTTGGAGCTTCAAGTATTTATCCTTCTGCAACGTATTTTCAATCGTATAGTTTGGCCTAGCTCAGCAAATCGAACATCATAGACCGTTTTCACGAAGTCTGCTATCCGCAAGGTCAATTAACATTAATAGGAGGGACTTGATTAATTGGTAGTGTTCGTTCGTTGGAGATATTTGACATTAGAGTTTTTTTTTCATCTTCCAAAAAAAACAAGTACTAAAAGTACCATATTGAAACCGTCCGATCTAGAATATCCAGCAGTCCAAAAACAACAGTACCCGCTGGCTCAGCTTGAACCGAATAAAGCGCTCCCGCAGAGTGTACTAAAAGGCTGTATTATGTGGAGGCTTTGTGTTGAGGACCAAGTTCAGGGTCACATCACTCTGGAAGAAGTAGGTGACATCCCTGTTGAAAGTGTTATCCAACAGAATATGTCAACTCCCAATTAAAATGAGAATTATCATGATTCGTTACATGCGCATGATTCTAGATCCATACTTTCGTTTGAGGCATATTCCATAGACCATAGATATGAAAAAACGAGATGCGAACTGTGTTTGAAGTTTTTTTTTAATGAAAAAGAAGCTAAAATGAAAAAACTTTAGGACGATACATGATTTTGACAAGGCCTCTTAGGTAAGGGATACATTTAGACGTGGTTAGAGCTCGCGATATGCAAACTTAAATGAGACTCGCACTAGACAATCTCGGTCCACTTAAGCCCTGCGTCACTCACAGCTTTCCATGTCGACCACCTCTCATCCCTTCTTTAAGCTAGGGTGGTTGTTGACTAATTACTGGTCTTCTTTTGTTATTATTGATTTTTTGCTGACCGGAACAGACGGCGACCAAACCCTGTTACATTCCATCAACAACGCAAATGGGAGAACCTGTGTGAAGCAAAAAATGAATACTAGGTAGCCTCTCTCCTGCCACCATGAAAAACCATAAACACTGCAGCTTAACACTACTCAGAACCATCATCCATTAATCATTTAATCTTGCAATCATATCCACGATCACCTTCGGGCAACACGTTCCTCCTGCATTAGTCAAAACGATATCAAGAGGGACATGATAAATAACCAACGGCTCATTGCCTAATACAAAAGACTGCTATAAAGTTGCCAAACAATTCAAGATATTCAGAAGAAATAGCAACAGATGCACCATGATCTAACTTCAAAATGAATGCAGATACCGAAATGGAACCAAATGACTCGAAACACCCCTCCAAAAGAAAAAAAGACTCGAAACACTATTTGTGCATGGACTGAGTTATATCCTTTTAGGGAAACATGTAGTGAAGGCAGAGTTGCAAATAATGTGCTTTTTCTGTAGCTCAAGGATTAGGAGAATGAAGTTGGAACCCAAAAAGTAACATAAGCTGCATAACAATATAAAGGCTTCCATTGAAGGATAAAGAAAGCTCAAACCCTCCTCATTGCGGGGCAGCAACTAAAGCTTGTGACAAGAAATCTGAATGTAAGTTGAAACATTAAAAGACGAAATACACTAAATGCTAGGCTAAACAAACACCTATACATGTTAGGTTCAGTATCAAGATTTAAGCTCTGAGATACTCCAAATGCAATATAACGCTTTTTGGACAAGAGAGTGATGAATTCGTATAAAAACTAGTAGCATTATGTGTTTAGAACCTGTGAGAACCAGTTTGTCCCATACTTTTGATTTTACAAGAACACAAATCATGATGCCTATTATTGTGACTCAGTAATATTTCTTAACAGTAGATGTGGGTAAAAAAGGTGACCCAGAGGTGACTCTGGGCACAAGCATCCATGATTGATTGTATGTTCTAGATGAGCACTCAGTGCCAAGCTAAGAACCTAGAAGACTAGAACCATTTCAAGAAAGGAGAATTGTTGCCACCATCGAAAGGATATGAAGTATCAAGTGCGGGTTTTCCATATCTTGTAGTTCATAATAAGGGAATGCGATGCTCCAAAGTATGATCAGTAATATTGCTCATGTACCATCCTCATATGAGCAGGAGGCTCCGAGCATGTCGGTAAGGTGTGGTACCCACTTATGCGTAAAGCAGGAGTGATACTTCTGCAGGGAACAATGAATGCCATGGATGGGTTACAGACCTTGTAAAAGGCAGGATCTGATTTTTTGTGGTCCCTGTAGGAAAGGCAAGGCAGGAGCACAGGCTAGCAGTGAACCATCTGCTGGGGAAGGAGTCCTTTAGCAATCAAACACCAGAGTAAGAAACAACCTGTTGCACAGTATTAAAGAAAATGGTAAGTTGGCTTTCTAAAAAGAAAATGAAACCAAACATACCATACCATACACCAGACTTGATTACCATGAGTGGAATCTATGAAAACTTAAACTTACATTAAGTTTGAAAGACGGCATCCTTCAATTCTTGTCCCATCAAATGCTTTGTTCTTATTGCGAAACCTTCCAAATATAAAACTAATGAAAAAAGATTAAGGAATCGCAAACTGCATGCAACCATTGTACAGAATACTAGTGGGAAAACAATAGATGTACCTACAGTAGCATGCATGAGGTCTTCGGCCCACATTGGAATTTACTTTGGTACATCCTGTATACCAAGATGAAAATGCAAAATACAGCAAATAAAAAAAATCTAAATCCTAATGATTGACGAGAGCTAATAGCACAAAGTAAACTTTTTGTGATGATACACCACAAGACAGGATGCACACGCCTATAAATAACACCCTATAAATAACCTTATGTTAGTATAACCATGCATAATTACATTTATAAAATATCCGCGTTCTGATCTATGCTTTATGTCATACCAATCGAATCCATGGGAAACTAACACCATATATATCACATAGAATACTGCAGATGGTACCATCACCAGACCAGCATCACTAACCAAAGCAGATGCATAGAACAGTGAAGAAAACAAATGTTCATAATTTAACAGCTATACTATACTCCTACCTGCCTAAACTCAACTCCACAAACCTAAACACACAAAACTGTACACTCGCATGTCTAAAGAAGCATTAAGTGTTTATGCCTGGCTTCTCTGGCAGAAACTGCTTCATCTCCAAAACTCGATTCCCTTCCACAACACCAGGGAGCCCAAGAGATAGCGACAACGGTTCATCTTCTCCAATATTTGAACCAGCAAGATTATGTTTTGTTGCCGCTGTAGAAAGGGACAGTGACAATAAAGGTGAGGTGCCCTCCTTTGCCTTCAGTGACACCTTATTGTTCAAGCTAGGACTAGGTTCTGGGGAGTCTTCATCGTCCGATGAAAGAATGATATGATCAGGGATGGGCTTTTTAAACGAGCTAGGATCTGAGGAACCCCTGTAGGTATACAGTACATCACTGAATGCATTGTGCTGACCAGCTGGTAAGGGGTGTATCTTGGACAAGCATTTACTAGGCAGTTGTCCATCTTCAAAACTGCAAGCAGAGTACTCTCCGTGAGAAGTCTTTTGCCTTTTGTAGCTGGAATCAGAATCCGACAAATCAATGCCCGACTTTGGAATTAATTTGTTTGGATCATCAGAAACATTTGACCCATTAAAATACCATGGAGATACTTCTTTAGAGTTCTCGAAAGCCTGCTTCTTAACTACTATTTCATCCGAGAGTGATCCAACTGTGCCTGCTTTTTGAGCAACAGATAACAGAGCTTTGGGCTGACAAAAGCCTTCTTCCTCAATGTTTCCATTACCTGATATTCCTGTGATGCCTAAAATGAATGGATGAAATAAGAAAATAAGACAACAAGCAAAGATAATCTGCAGCAACGATCAGTACTCCCGTTACATGAAAAATGATGATCACCTTTCGCAGAACTTGAGTAATCCCTCATCATGTCGCAACCTTGTCTTGTTGGGTATGTGGGAAGATGGGTTCCACATGGAGCTGCAGTAGGATGACCCAAAACAATCTGTCTGGGGGCTGCAGCCTCTTCCTGATGCATCATGCATGCATTCAGCTTTATAACCTCATGCTTGGAATCAAACAAAACATTCTGATCTACTGAAGCGCCAGACTTTTCCATCTCTGATCCAAGTGATACAGCCGGGTCAGCTGAATCATCATTGGGGCACTCATTCAAATCTATACCCAAAGACTGAATCACCTTAGGGGGGCCCACTTCATGATGGATAACAGGTGCAGTGAATGATCCTAGTGAACAATTGTTTGTCCCTGTGACAGGAAGCTCTGGCAGGCACCTTGCTTTCCGGGCATAAAAAACGCCCCAAAAGAAAAGTAAACCATTCCAACCTGAAAAATATCAGAATCCATTATACGATCAATCTTACCAAGAGACAGCAATAATAGCAAAAATAAATCTTACGTTGAGTCCTCTGAGGCAATTTATCAGATGGGAAAATGAGAAGTTCGGTGCCACAAATATTTGCTGTGAGGGATAAATCTCCAAGAAGCATGTCCTCCAAGAGTTTTCCGTAGGCTCGTTCATAGCTGTTCAGACTGGAAATGTCAGCTAGTATATAGAGGGCAGAACTAATCAAGTAGCGAAATATAAGGAAAGCAATACCTTTCAGCATCCTTAGCAAAGAAAAAAAGGGCAATGTTATCTTCAGTCGGACTTATTTCCTTAAACTGCTGTGGCCATGAGGCATGTCGCGGAACTTCTGCCAGCTGAATTTTGTGAGGTAATTGTTTACCTACTTCACGTACTTTGAATGAGGCACAAGTAGACAAGTAAGCCTGAAACCCATCGAAAACTTCTAGGGAGTTTCCATGTCTTGAAACCTCAAAGCTTCCCCTGAAATAAAAGTGAGTATACATTTAAACAATTCATAGTTGATTAAGAAAATAAAGGGGGAAGGGGAGAGATCATACTGCCAGATGTAAGACTGTTCGGGAATAACAAAATCTCTTGAAAGATTTTCAGGAGTTGATTCATCAAGCAAAACTTCCTGCTTCAAATTGGGTTTATCCAATTTGTCTTCTGTGGGGTATCGATTATGTATCGTCTGAAGACCATCTGGGCTCTTAGGCAATGTTTCATCTGAGGCTTGAGCAGCCTCTACAATTTTACAGGACACCTCCAAAGGCTTTTGTTCACAACACTCCACTTTAAAAGCCGAATCTTCCAAGACACTTACTCTTGGCACAAAATCTTGCAAATCAGACTCCAATGTCATGGCATCAGATGATCTTCAGTGGGGTATTGATTATGTATCGTCTGAAGACCATCTGGGCTCTTAGGCAATGTGTCATCTGCGGCAGCTGCCTCTACAGTTTTACAGGAGCCATTTACTGTGCTTTCCAAAGGCTTGTGTTCACAGCATTCCACTTTAAAAGCCGAATCTTCCAAGACACTTACTCTTGGCACTAAATCTTGCAAATCAGACTCCAATG
This sequence comes from Eragrostis tef, assembly GCA_000970635.1. Lineage (NCBI taxonomy): Eukaryota > Viridiplantae > Streptophyta > Magnoliopsida > Poales > Poaceae > Eragrostis > Eragrostis tef. The sequence goes on from LAPY01000845.1 coordinate 104,577, forward strand.
TCATGGCATCAGATGTTGTAGGAAGGACCACAGGAGCCTCAGTTTGCATTGCATTATCATCTTTCACCGAAACAAACGATTCACCCTCAACATCATTGGAGCTATCCTTTTTGACACACTGGGATGTAATTGGCGGATCAGGTATATTCTCTGAGTAAACATCTTTTCCAGATACAAATCCTGTTGGCTTTTGACGCACAGTAATTTCACGCTTATCGTTTTTAGACAAATCAGAACTCTCCATTTCAACATTTCCTAGTGCAAACAAACCAAAAAAAATCAAAAAGAGAATAGCAAAATATTACCTAGAAAGGCAAAAAGTGACAAGCTTACCGGGTTTCTTGTTACTTTTAAGTATGCTTGGACCAGGCCTCGAAATATCCTGGTCAAGTTTTCTTTCCCCTGGCTTCGTGGAACTGTCAGGCCTTGGGGATGAAGGAATGTTTGGTTTTTTGAAACCAAAGGAAGCCCTTCTTTCCATCATATTCTTTTCTTTCACTGGTTTCAATGTTACTGGTTTTTCATCCTGTAACATACGAAATGACTGCTTTTGTTTTGATGAGCCAGCATCTTTGCAAAATGAACTCTCAGATTTAAAAGATCCAGATTTCATAATTTTTTTTATGGCCCCCTGATCTCTTGGGGAATGTTTTAAGGGCCTCAACTTGCTCGCCCCACCTTCAGCCAGCTGTTTGACCTTTGGCACATTGTTTGAGCTGTTGAAAGATAGTTGCTTTGATAAATGGCCTGTTGAGAAAAGTTAGGACTTAGGAGGTGAGCAACCCAATCAAGATTAAAATGAACAACAGAAAACAAAGAATAATTTGCAAACAAAATACCAAAAAGGACTTTTCTCAAACCTCTTGGAGAAGGAACTGGTGTTTTAGAGTTCAACATGCTTCCCATTGAATAAGACCGTGATAAGGTATGAGAACTTTTGACTGCCTGAGCAATCCTCACAGGACCCTTATCAAGTGAACTTAAGCTTCCCTTATTTGATTTCTTAAATGAGGTCTCACGAGAGAAAACATCATGTTTTTTAAGGCTGTTCGCCTTGAAGAGCCTAGGATTAGGAGACGAAGTATTCTCTGCCTGTCTCTTACATGATATAGGTGGACTCCTCAGTCCTTCATTTGACAATGGCGATTCCATCTCAGTAGAAACTCGCAACTTCTTACGGTTTAACAAAAATTCTGAACTATGAGTTTTCTTGTTTGAACTGCTAGGCGTTGGTATCCCACTAGTATGTGGCCGTGCCTCCAAATCAGATGTTACAACTTGCAGCTTCTTACGGTTTGCCATACTTAATAAATTTTTGTTCTTCACATCCAATCTTTCAGCAGCTGCAGTTGTAACCTTCACTTGCCGTGGTTGTGTATCGGCTGACTCTGAACACAATTTTTTATTCTTAGCAACACATTGTTCAGCTGTTGGTGTGCTACAGTTGATTTGCGGAGCATCCAAATTAGGCAAAACAACTCGCAACGCCTTAGGGTTCCTTTGATTTTCTGAGTTTTGTTTCTTTCCTTCTGAAATATTAACCATCTGAACACCATCTTTGCATCGTGCTTTGTTTTTCTCATCCTTAAGCCGGCATTCTTCACATAACCATTCACCATCTGGAACTTTATCCAACTTCACTCGCATGCAGTAACTAGTCAAAAAATAAATAGCAGTTAGTACTGACATACCCATGTAATGTATGATGTTTCTAAAACTTTTACCTTATAAATAATGTGGCTAAAGAACTATGATACAACTCCTAGGCTGATCAAAACACCTAAACAACCAACAAAGCTATTCCTTTCATTCACAATCCATACACCCTGATGAATTAATAAAATCGTGTACATGATGGCAAAGAAAATTGACTTTTGTGCATAAAGCGTGTTGCTAGGATATTCCCGAACAGATTATTTTGTGTAAGTCCAGGTTCAATAATTTATAGTGCCTTGACACTGCATGTATTAAAAAGATTGCTGGTAAGCATAGCCAGCATAACTTTCATTGCAAGAAAATTGATTTGATATCGGTGTTCCGTGAAGACAAGGCTGTAGGCAGCATACCATAATTTTACAGAAATATAGTCACAACAGAAATTAACTTACGTATGCTCAGCCCCCTCAAGGCATCTAGTGCATGTAGCCAGAAGATACTCTCTGCCAACATCTCCACATATATCACAAACGTTAACCTGGGTCAATGCAAGCGAGATACATAAATTTCGACCAACAAAAATGGCATGTAGTTAGATCAAGGCCTGCTGATTACAAATAATCAAGTGTTTGATAACTTTATCCTTAGGTAAGAAAATAAACATCGTTAAACCACAAATTGACATACTAACAGCCAAACTATCACGCAACATATTTCATGAACTCCTAGAAAACAAATAAGCTACGCCAAATGAAACGGAACCATGCAAAATAGTCTTGTTATTCACTAGAAAGAAACAGGAACAATTACTGAGGTAGATTGCCCAATTTACAACAATTACTGAGAATTCTGTTTGTACTCTTTAGAATTGCAATATCAGCTCATTTGAAAGTATTGTATCATGCTTGATGATGGCAATTGGAAATTCATGAGCTTAAATTTGGCACTTTTATTGGATTCCTAGGATCTTAATTCGATCTTAAACCTAGGACATTGAGGTGTGATAAGGAATAGCAGAGGGAAGCAGCACCCAGGTTGGTCTCGATGACGCTCTGCTGCTCGATAAAAAATAATTGCTGGCACAGTATAAACCTATCTACCTAGTATCTAGTACTGGGGTTTGGTTATTAAGTGGGTGCCATTGTAAGCATGATATTGCACTCTTGATCCTTCACCATTTTATATCAGGTTGCTAGCCCAAATGGGGAACCAATACACAGAAATATTTAGTGAAAAACTTGGCAACTGCCAACGGTCTGCAAACTACATTTGTACACAACGCTGAGTACAGATTTCGGCAAAATACTTAACCAGTTCCATGTTAAGTTCCATGCAAAAGAGTTCGGTCATTGTTCTAACAGAAGGGTAAGAGAGAAGTGATGAGATTAAGGTTAATTGCTCGGCCTAACATTACCAATAAGAGCTGCTCCTTCCTGTACATAGCATGTGCAATGTTAAGAAAATGTGTTCAACTTCAACACCAAATAAACAACGCTTTACGAACTAACAAAATTGCTAAAGGATAGCTTGAATTGCCCTCTTAGGTGCCCAACTAGCCTACATAGGTGCACCACTTAGCCATGTTTAGGCCCTGGAACAATCCCACCATCTAGCACTCAAACACCAAAATTAAGATATGATGGATCCTTTTTCTCTCCCGCCCGGACAAGAGACATCATGTTCAGTGACAATCAGGGTCATTGTAATATTAAACGTCAAAATGATAGCAAACATTGCATCATTTTAGGGGCGCAGCATTGGAGGGGAGAAAAAAAAAAGGATAAAGGAGTTGCTTACATCTATTAAGCCTTCTGAGTTCCCACAGTCTGTCATCACATCATCCTGTATATTCAACTCTCCGTCGCTAGAAATATCCATTGACGAATCTTGATCCCAGTTTTGTTTATCAGCCCCATTCCTCTTGGCATAATCAATAGTTTGAGCGGCAGCATGTTCTTGAATTTTACCTTTTGAGCATGAGGTGTTGTTTTCAAGATCTTTCCGTGCAAATCCAGCTTTTTTTTCATTTCTGGTATCGGCACTGCAACCAGCCAGCATGCCATTGTTGTCACCAGCATCTACACCAGGATTTGATTTTAGTGGTTGCTCTATGATATTATTTGAAAGAAGAGCCTTATCACATCGTTGACGAGACAAGTTTTCTTGTGGTTCTCCAAGCTCATGAGCTTGCCTCTTAGGAGATAATCCTTTTGATGCACTGACAGAGGACTGGGTTCGCATCAACTTTTTTGTCATAGAAGAGCTCGGATACGTAACATTAGATCCGTTCTTTTCAGTAGGTTCATCAGTATGTTGCTTTCTTAATCTGCCGTGACTAGCAATGCTACTGTCTTTATAGTCATTAACAGTTAAGTCACGGCTAGATGCAGAAGTCGATAGCTTTTTGCCTTCCGCTGGCATACCAGTAACACATGAGTTGCTGTCATCATTGTATTCGGCTCTAGACAGTTTCATATCTTGATTTGATATCCTCCTACGCTTCGCTGGCATGTCAACTTCTGAAGAATCCTCTGCAACGGATGATCTTGTGGCCGCTTTATTTCCACCAGTTTCCGAGTAGGAAGCATTACTGGAGGCAGCACTGAATTCATCATCAATATCTTCCCTATTGCGTACCCCTTTCTCACCAAGAGTGATAGAATTATTTTTTATCTCTGACCTTGTGGAACATGTTTGAGATGATCCACAGTCAATATTTGAATCCGCGTGTGCAAGACTTCGGTGTAGGCAGGAGGAACAAGGCGCATAACAGACATCACAGGTGCCAGACTTATCGCTTGATACCAGTCTTTTCCTTACTATAGTCTTTTCCTGGCACATGTAAACAAATATTAGTCTCAAACAACATTATTCATGGACAGCAGCAAGCAAGAATGAATGTGTGCAAGGAATCAAATTGCACTCTTACTTTATTACAGTACTTGCATGCACTAGGCAGGCTGTCCTACTACTCGACATCTATTGCATGAGTTAACATAATGTGGAAGCATTTTAGAAAATGGACTGTTCGACCACAAGTCTAGACATGACTACAGAACATGAGTTCTACACAATTTTGACACATTTTGTTAAACTCGAAAAACATAACTCATCACAGCGTTGCATAAAACAAGTAAAATGAGCATCACAGCGCTCCACAAGCCCACATGTCTTGCTAGACCATTTCCCAAGAGAGTAACTCCAGCAAAAAGCAGAAGCCACACGACTCGTGACATATTACTTTTAACTACAGCATTATGGGATCCGAATCACCAATCAAATTATCTACAGCATTATGAGGCCTAGAAAACACTAGCGAAGAGGAACAATCTAGATTGAACTCGATTCTGGGCATGAGGATAGGATAAACAGAGAGCATTCTCAAAAAATTGTCCCGAGCAGAATATTTCCGTGGGAAAGCACATGCCACAAAGGCTCACCTCCATCTTGGCGACCAGTTCGCGGCGCCCTGACCCCTCTGGGCGTCCTACGCCGCGCCCTTCAGCTGGTTCCTGGAGAGCAGAGACGGAAACGCATCAATCACCAAACCTTCGGGAACCGCAGTATTAACCTCTAAAGCGCATCAAATAGCCTTCAAATCTATTCGATTCGACCCTAAATTGACGCAAAAACAGCACCCCAAATCGAACGGCGAAATGGAACCAGAGTTTTCAATCAAAACCGATTCGCCTCTGGGCGAAACCGCGTCACCTCCGAACGGGAGGAGGAAACTAGAAGTAACGAACCCACAAATCGCGTGCGCATGAGCGGTCGCGAAACCTCGCATCCCCGAACCCCCAACACGATGAATCCAATCAAATCAAATCCAATCCCCACCCCCGTCCCATCTCGTCATCGCATCCTATGTGGGGGAAGGGGAGCCGCAACAACCA
>LAPY01000845.1:110209-127582 GCA_000970635.1 Eragrostis tef
CGGCCGCACCGCCCCCTAACCCCCGGCGAGCGGGCCCCGTCCGTCCTCCATCCACGGTGGCAGGGCTCAGGTCCGGCGTCCGGCGCGGCGAAGAAGGCGGCGGCGAGAGATTTGGAGGGGTCTGTGCGCCGCTCTGGCGTGGCGAGGAAGCAGCAGAGCGCCGCGGAAGGAGAGCAGAGGAAGAGAGAGGCAGGGCAGGCGAGGAGAGAGAGAACAGAGAGAGAGACTGGTACTGCTGCTGCTTTAGAAATTTGGACTCCGGGGGGCGTGACGGTGACGCGACGGGAGACGGGAGCGATGGGAACGGAATGGAACGGAGCGCGCCAGACGGTGTGACCCTGACTCGCTGACCGCGTGGACCCACTCGCTCCTTGGAGCCGGGGGCTGGTTGCTTACCCGGGGTACTTAAGGCTTTGGCCGGTGGTAATTGCGGACAGCTTGCGCAGGTGTGTGCCAGTCTGAGCATGCATCATCTACTGGCAGATACGCTACTGGTAGTAGTAATTGCATACACGTATTCTTGGCATAACACTAGATTACAGATATGCGCGTGTAAATACTACTAATGAACTGTACTATTTATCTATTTCCTTATTTCATAGGCCCTTTTGGCGCGTAATTAATGTTCGCCAAATATTTTGGTTCTAGTCTCCGTGGACAGATTCATGTTTTATTCTCATAGGTAGGTCTAGCAAAATATTTGTGTTAACAATTCCCTTTTGGCATGCTGAGGGATTTCATCCAGATACCAAATAAACGTAATACCAACTTTTGAGTAAGCAACAATCGGCGTGTTGTTCATAAAAATATAGAGAAAATGATGATACATTGAATATTTCTCTAAGGTTAGATGTCTTCTAGACATCGAATGGATCAGTCTAATCACTCGTTTTGGAGAAACAAAAAAATAAAGTTAACCACTGTGTTTATAAGATAATGCAAGGTGTTTTAGGTTATTATTTTTAGTACAAATTACTTACTCAAAGTCTATTATCCTCCACAACTCTAGATCCATGAGATTGGAGTGGGCAGCTCCAAGAAATTGATATAATTCTTAAGTTGGAGCTTTGCCAATTGGTGCCTTAGATCACCCTGACTTGGACTACCAATCGAGCTTAGCATATGTGGTCCACCGTTTGTACATATCCAAACAAATAAGCAATAAGTTTTAAATTTCCAGTAGGGCTTCGAATTGTAATCTAATTCGAGGAGAAAAAGATCTACGGTAATGTAATTTACCGAGTTTATCTTACTTCATTTGTCAACCTATAATTTAGATTAACTCTGACAGTATCTTCATAAAACATTTATATTGGCATTACAAATGTGTATAATTTTGTATATAATATCCAAGTTAATTTCCACCGCAAAAAAAAAATATAACATCCAAGCTAATATTGATCTGCAAACACATTGGAATATGAAGCCATGAAAGCTGCGTCCAGAAGCTGTCACACGCATCCTTTTGCTACCAAGGAGAGTTGTAATAATAAAATGGGATGATAGCCTGGAGATGCATCGAGTGATTTCTGGCGCTGTATACATGTAAATGTGTTTTTGCATGCCGAGAACGCCAGTAATTGCATGTAAAGCGTGCGCAACTGGTATACAGCTATAGCTTTGATTTGGTTGGTTGTTGGGACGTGGAGTGTACGATCATTCCAATGCAAGATGTGTATGCGTAAGGTGTTACGGTTATAAGTTGACAAATGGTGGCATGGATTCCACAAATCAAAAGCAACGCGTCATCTAAAGACTAAAGACTCCCCCTTCATAGCTTTTTCGTTCAAGAAGAAAGAAAAAACGGCGTTTTCTCATGCATATGTCAGTACGTGGTCGCGAAAATCCGCTACGCCCGTTTCTCGAGTATACAAGAAATGTTCGTATAAAAGCAAGGTGTGTTTTGGTGTGGTACATATTCACAAGTTTAATCTTTCGGAGCCATCAAATGATGCAGTACCGCACAAGTTACCCCATATATCGTGTTTCACGGTCATCGAAAATACATTATTACAACTTGCATAGCTAGCAGAAAAAGTAAAATTGAAACACACCTTCATCGACCAGTAAACAAGACCCGCGCAAAAAGTCGTCGCCAACAAGCACGTAGCTACTCTCATGGAGGGTCATGGTCTTATCATGACCGAAGAGCCATATACGTGAAGTTGATTCCAGGTCACATGCAAAGTTACACGTGACACGAAATTACACGTTAGGGGCCGCTTTTTTCTCCTGTTCTACTACCTCCTTGCAAGACGGCATCTTTTCATCGCAATCAGATCGAAGAGGTATATATCTACCGATATCTTTCGGGGCAGAACAAGGAAAAAAAATACTACCGGTGTTTCTTTATGAGAGAATATTTGGGTCAAAAGGTTAAAATTCGATGCTTTCTCGCGCACGGCATTCCCGAATTAGCAAGTTGATCTTTTTTCTGAGCCTACGTACTTTCGCTTAGTATAGCAATACGACAGTAGATAGGAGACCATCACTGTTCCTTCTGTCACTGGTGCCCTGACCCCACGCGCCCGTGGACCCTACTGTCGGTCTCTCGCGTCAAGCCTTCGTGAGGTGTACGTGTCAGCATGCTCTCATTTTTTTGGTAGACTATCTGGGGACACGGTGAGGGCTCAGACGTGCCTCACAAGGTATTCCCGGCAGCGGCACAAATCTCCAAGACTGCTGATGTCGACGGGACACGTGGTCGGCTGCGATGTATTTGCAGGAGTAGATATTTGCGTGGGGCGGTGGTCGAGTTCACGTACTGGGGTCAGCTTGGTGCACGCGAACGGTGCACCAGCGAGGGTGATAGAAGCAGTCCATGTATCACATGAATTACCCTGAGCAGCGGCTTCTTTACAACAGCTACAGTATTTTAGTTATTTCTTCTGCAGCTGCTATAGTATTTCTATAGCAGCTACAGTGTTTGCAGTTATTTTTCTGCAGCCGCAGCCGCAGCTGCAGCCTACCGAACAGGCTGAATCATTCATGCAGTCATGACTCATGCACAGAATGAACTAGTGCTCCTACCTTCACGAGAGAGATGTTTTCTCAAGTGATTAAAAATATTGTCAAAACGTTAATTGTGAATTGAAATATGAAGGAGTAGTTAATAGGTGTTCCGACAACGACTGCTGGACTACTAGTACTAAGCGCTGTGCAGAGTTTGAGAAGCCTAGCTGCTAATCGCCGAACAAGTAGTACTAGCAAAAGAATTTTTCAGTCGACAGCGGAGAGCCATGCGATGGACGGCCGTTCGGTCGCGGCTTGGTGCACCCAATATTTCTTGCGTGTTAAAGGAGTTCACGCCGCGGTTGATGACCTCATGCTGCCGCGGTCGGTCTCGCACGGGCGAGGGCACGGGCCCGGCACCTACGAGGTTTCGGGAATGACACGTGTGCGAGAGGGGCGGCACCGCGCCCGCGCACTCCGCGCCACTTGGCCCCGCGTACCACGTCGCGCACGCGGTGACGTGGTCACGCACCGCCCAACCCCGACAGGAGCCACGGCCGAATCGGACGGCTCCTCCCCGCCTGCCTGCCTGCCCGCGGCCGTGCCGGGCACGCCTGGCCCTGACCTGATCGGCGGGGATCCGCGGCGCCGCACGGAACAAACGCGCGCCCACCCGTGCGTGGGACCAGCCTAGCCTGGAGCCCACACGAAGCTGTCCACTGGCCTCCGGGCAGGTGGCACACGCGGTCGCGCACGCGCGGCCGTGCATGCAGGCATGCACGTACGGACGGGAGCTGGAAACGGCGCGCATGCATGGGGCATGGGGGCCGTCATCGACGAGCCCAGCTAGCGCATGGAGGCTACGTGCCATCATTTCTCGGCAGCCGGGAAACAGCTTCCGCCGGCGACGGGTGACAAGCTGGCTTGGATTTATGTACTTTCTCCGTTTTTTTATATGATGTTATTGATTTTTTTGATACTTTGACCCTTTGTCTTATCTATAAATATTTGTGTAAATAGCTAAGTGTATAAGTTAGTTTTAAAGTATTTTTGATGATGAATCCAATAATATTCATTTTAAATTCAAAAAGTAATTATTTAAATCTATATTGTTAGTCAAAGTTTAACGAAAAAGTCAAAGATGTCATATAAAAAAGAATGGAGGGAGTATAATTTTGCGCTCTACGGAGTAGATGGAGTGACCTTAATCGGCTTGTTAATTATTTTGTGTAATTAAGTGAATAGATTTTTTTTTTTAAAAAAAAAGTTATCGTTCAGGCCCTGTGACTGAAGAGACGTTTTCAGTCGTCGCTGGGCAGACACGCATCATCGATCGCTGATAAGATAGGGCGTCGGAGATTAGACCGACCGAGACAGCTGCTCGATCGATCGTCCAGCTCCGAGCTTAACCTTCCAAAGCGGTACTAGTACACTGTACTACCAAGCTGCATGCCCATCCAAGTCCTATCAGCGGGGTGTAACATCATGACGAGTAACCATGCATGCACCATCATCATAGTACTAGTAGCCTTTTTCTTTCTCTGATTTGATCGATACCACCATACTTTCTCATATCCTACTTCGTTTCGTCTACCTGGTCTCACCGGTTACGTTCTTGGACAAAATCCTATCCACAATTGTGTAAACATCTTTTGGGAAACAACGGACAAGGGTTGCATGCACGGTACGTAACAGCGTTTGTGCAGAATGAGTTTGTAATAATGCATAGCCGAAGGACCTGTCTCTCCCCCTACCTTTTTCTCCTCATGAAGTCATGAGTTGTTTCTATCATCCAACTACTTGTTGGAATTCATATTAACACTTTTGTGAATTCCGCTATATGTTATCTTGTTTAATTAACTTTTTTTAGATAATGATCTTGTTTAATTAACTACGTGGAACCAGTGGTAACAGACTATTTAACTTATATACATATACGGTAAGAGCCTAAGGTTAGATCTCGATCGGTAGATCTAACAGGGATTATATAGCAGGGGGATGCAGCGTTAATATCCACTGATCAATTTGACTCGTAGGATATAGTTTGATTCGCGACACCAGCCATTCTATCTCATCGTTAACCAAAAAAACAAAGAATCTACTCTATCGATAGCCGCCTGTCAGCGCGCGTGCCCAGTCAATGAAGGTTCGCAAATGGTCGTCCAGTAACAACCGCATGGTTTTTTGTGTATGCAAGCATATTTACAGTTCTTGTAAATCGATAAATATCTGTACCTTCGAAGTACACGTATATATGCTGAAAGATAACATAATTATTAAACGCAATATCATAATCAAGTTCCTCTAGCTCCTCTATGCATCTATTTAGCAAAATTGATATACGCATGAGTTGGTTAGCCGGAAGATAGTAATCGGTCGACATCCTACAGCTAAGTGAGCATAAACAAAACGATCGATAATATAGTGATAATATTGAAGAAACGACAACCCAATCGATATGGCATGCATGAAATTGTTTAACCTAGCCGGGTCGATCGAGTGTTAAGCCTAAACAAAGGGATTGCGAAGAAAAGGACAGCTAGGTCTTCAGAAAATTAAGACCGGCACACTACTGATCATCGACAAAGAAAACAAAACAGCGAGACAGGTCAGCAAAAGCAGTGGCTGCTATAGAAAACTGTGTGGATATCGACTGGCGTGTACGATTCGCAGCTTTGGATCGATTGGCTGGACGCAAGACTTCGTGGCTGGAACCTGACTCTAGTATTTAGCACCACGCAATATAGTTTATTACATGGAGTAATAAAAATTCTTTTACAGCATTAATCATACTAGTATACTAGCTTGACGGGTAGGTACGGAAAGAGCTGATTAATTTGACCCGATCTGCTCGAATACTCGACCAATCGGAATAGTAAGGATGATGGGAGGATGGTTGTAACTATCTAGGCTCGAGCACTTTGATTCCGGCTACATATTCTTTAGGTTGATTCTCATCATTTTACCTATAGAAAATACTCTCTATCTGCCCGTTGTAATATATATGACCCGTTAGTTGGTACTAGTAGAAATTATGGGTATTTCTATAAACTAATACTCCTATACTTCACTAGTCGAAAAACGCTCTGCCGTTTAGAGTTTATAGTGTCCCTTTGAGTGGGTCTCGCGACATTACGGAGTACAATGAGTCGGCATTAATAAAATTGCTCTAATTCTCACGGCAAGTGCTGAGGCAAGAAAGCAAAACGCTAAACAAGGAGAGGAAGAAAATCTATTTTTAAATCTAAAACCATTCAATGACACGTCAGTAAAGCAAAAAACTTAATTACAATAGCCGGTGGCCGGCTTGGTATTGTGAATGGATTAATGAGTACATGGTTTTAATAGGGGCAACAAAGATTTTTACCATCTCAGCTAATATGTCTAAAAACTTCTAGATGAACACTATAATCTTGGACGGAGGGAGTACAATGAGTATTGGTGGCGGTCAGGGTTTACAATGACATGATGTTCTCCGTGAACGTAATGCGATTTCGGGAGTGCAAGTTCGTAGTAATGACGTGTACGTGCTAGCGCATTCAAGAGAGGAATGCAGTGCACGGAAACCGCCAATATTGTCTGCCTGCTGCCTCCACGAGTGTGAACGCAATCAAAACATTTTGACAATGAAGGGGCGTACGATCACGGGAGAACAGATCTCAAAATTCTTGGTCAGGTTCTAGTAGCGTCATACGTTTACAAAGCAGGTACTATCATGATGGGCGGCAATATGTCGGCCTAACAACATCTGAAGGTGTTCGTCTCAAAAAAAAAACATCTGAAGGTGTTTGCTGATTTGCACATAAACCAAATTCTACTTTTGAGCTAAAACGAAAGAACAAGGCAGGTAAGACATCCTTGGTATCCATGGTGAAAAGGAATATGTGGCCCACCTCTTTCATGTTATTGCCAAACCACATTTCCTGGGTGGTATGAGTATGGCAAGTTAGGTAGCTTGTGACTAAACAACACTTCCAATCGGTGGAGCATGGATGGGAGCAAGGCGCCACAGATGTGCCAAGAAATGAAACAGTTGGTGAGAGCTGAAGTTGCCAGTTTCTTCAATATATAGTTCTAGGGATAATATCCCCTATTTCAATTGCATTGCGAATGGGAAACAATGATTTTTAATGCTCGGAATCACCCCCAAAGGTTTGAGTTGATGAGTTTGACTCAATCTCTAGCACCAGTCATGTGGGTATATTTGAGTTAAGCAATTGTTTCTAATAGAAAAATTGTGATCAGGGGAGGTCAAACTACACATGTTCTGCTGACTGTATAATGAACTAACTAGTCACATAAAGATTAAAGCAGTCGGTGGTCAATTCACACATAACATATACTATAATCCAACACACAACCGACTAACCAAAGATGAAAACTAATAACTTTCACGTAATACATTCAGCATAGTAGACCTAAAAACACAGCTTTGTGCGGTCACTAAACTTCGTTGAGTTTGGTGCCAAAAATGCATGAAAAATTTCAGAAAAATTGTAGACGTACTCCTGAAAAGATGCCAACTATCCACATAACATATGAATTTCAAATTCCGTATTGCTTCTATACGAAAGGACCGTCAGATGATCAATAACGAAAAGCAACAGGAAAGAGACTATATATGCAAATAATATTTGAAATTTCTACAATGATATTTAATAGGCTATGTCATCTATAGTTTTGAGTTTACGAAAATATTCATATCTACCTGATGTTCAAACAAATGTATCTTTTCATAAAAAATCATGCATGCTTTCGCACGCTGGATATATATATGTATCCCCCTTTTCTCTATATATAATATAGTTACACAAGTATATTGCATACCTAGGGAGGTGTTGGTGGTGTGGCTGGACATGCAGCAGTTGGGCTCTGCTATCAAATGCATCAAAGCCAAGTCCTAAACAACCATCATGACCGTGTCATGTGGATCTGGTAGATTATTAAGTAATGATATGAGCAACTTCAGCAGGTTGAAGCTTCTCGGATCACGCATCCAACTATCTCAAAGAGATGGGCAAAAGAAAAAGAAAACCACCATATATAAGATCCATATATAAACCTACATATTTCAATTAATTAATTAAAATCCTTTTAAATAAGACCTAAAAGCAGATAAGTCTATCAATTTCTGCGGCAGGAGAAACAATTGCGTTGCATGTCTGCGATCTGATCTTATCCTACAGTAGCGGAGTACGGTATTATTGTTCATAAGTCGTACAACAGACACAAGTTGGCACGTATTTCTACACCTTGAATGGGAGAAATACGGAACTCCAACTGTGTACGAGCAGTGAGGTGATAAATGCAGAGTGGAAATAGCTAGAAGCAGAACACAAGAGAGGGAGTGACCGGCCAGACGCTGAAAGGGATCAATCGATCTAAACCTTTTGGTGCAGGAGGTCGACGGAGTGTGTTTAACTGAAGGAATTAGTAGGTGATGGTCCAGGAAGTGGTTGTGGGAAGCCCCCAGAATTTAATCGATGAGAGATGCATCTCATTTAGTTTCATGCTCTTGTTTGCAGTTAGTAGATTGATTTACTTAATTCACGCACTGTAGTATATATTAATATCCAACAGCAGGGTCATCAACTTCGTTCTGATCAGAGAACTATAGCTAGCTATTTCATCCATGGGAGAACAAAAAAAAAATCCAGCAAAGGAAATCAAGACGAGAGCAGGGATAGATAAAGGGGAGGGACAAGAATCGCCATGAGAGTCACAGTAAAAAAAGAAAGAGAAATACTTGACACAGTGAGAGGAAAAAATAAAGGGGAAAAAAGGAGAAGACGAAAAGAATCTACCGGGGGTGACTACGACAGTATAGACGGAAAACGCTCGATTGTGAGGTGGCAAACTACATACCATGGAAAAATAAAGAAGAGAGTTTTAAAAAGCTCGTGACTTTTGACTGTTTTTTAATAGAAAACCCAAACAAACACACTGAGTCTATCTCATGCATATTTGATACGCCGCCATGACTTGCGTTGGGCACTGTATACAGGGAAAGGAGTGGTCACCATGGCGCGGTTAAATAGACGAGAAAGTGACGACGGCGCTATTTTCTCTACGGTCGTCACTCGTCAGGTCCGTTAATCTATCTCACCAGCTGAAATGAAATGCCGTAATACCAGAAGTGGGCCGTCTGTAGGCCAATTCATTTGGGCCTAGTAGGCTTTTAGAAGTGGGCCGCTAACGAGGTCCCCAACAGTGAAAAGTCATCAATGAACCAGAAACTTGCAACAACAGCTCAGGGTTCTGGGAGACATTTTGTGTGCAAACACTCAAGAGATCGAATTTCCCCATGCGAGCCATAGCAATTTCTAAACAAAGGAAATCAAGAGATAATTAATTAAGCTTTGTAGCAGTGAACGGTAAAACTGAGGCCATGAAAAATATTTCACCAGTTAGTTCATGGTACGGAAATATAAGCTATGGCATTTTACAAGTCCTTCTACTGTTGATTGAATTGAACAATGACAGTTTATAACATTAATGCCTTTAATATACAAAGTAGACTCCACATATCAGACATTTCTGGATTTATTAAGTATTATAATAGTATATTGTATACGCGTGAGATTTTGAACCACCACCAACGCTTTGTTCAGTCCTTCGCGTAAGACTTCGATCACAGCTTGGGAACAAGAAGTCTTCCATGTGAATGTCTAGCAGGCAGGTTCAAATCTTCCCAGTGTGGATCATCAACTTTCGAGAAATAGTTTTCAACAGCCTCATCGTGTACTTGTTCCAACCTCGGAGGCATCCACTGAATTACAACAAAAAGGAAAAAGGTCGCCAAATGCAAAGTTTGTTATTTCAGATGAAAAATGGTCAGTAACAGATTCTGATCAATGTTGTAAATATGAAATAATCTGACCTTTGGGTTTCGATCTTTATCTATCAGTATAGCCCTGCATCCCTGCAAGAGAATAATTGGACCTTAAGCGCGCAGATCTAACCCCGTAAGAAGATAAATTAAAATGGGCGTGAATGAACACGAGAAGTACTAAGAAATTTGATATTTACCTCAAAGAAATCCCTGCTGAAGTCACCACGCATAACATGGCAAACCATTCTATACTCCCGACGTAAGCATTCCCCAACAGTTTGGGTTCTCCCTTCTCTTATCTGAAATCAGAATTGCAGAACAAACTATGAACCAATATAAAAATGAGACAAGCATGATCAGTATCACGCTTAGTTTTCGAAGGATACCGATTTCAGAGAGATTTTCAGACTGGTTGGAGAGGCCTTTTTCAAGGACTGAATTGTAGCAGCAAACCATTCATCAGCCGAATTTGAGGCCTCTTCTTCCTGAAATAACAGATGTTAATTGAGCAGGAGAGGTGAACCACGAACCTATAGAAAACCGCAGTCAACTATAACAAACTCACAAGAGCAGATATGATTTCTTCAACTGTTCTTTTCGAAAAGCATCTGTTAATAGTTTCAAGCCTGTGGAGGACCAAAAAAAGTGAAAAATAATGCGTAGATGAAATATGGAATAATTCAATAGTTGAACCAGAGCACACCTATTCAGAGAACTGTTTTCTTTCAGTGATGGCTGTTGAGCAAATTGATCAATAATACCACAAACAGAAAAAGGATCGGAAGTATCCAGCTTTTTAAGTGATTCTTCAAGCATTGACAGCCTCTGAAAAAAAAATATTTACAATGAATTATCGACTGATATGGCACATATTGAACCTTAAAGATGAAGGTCAACCAAAATTAAATCTATGAAAATGCTAGTATAACATTACGGCCAGGTAGCATGTTCATCATCATGTATCAAATAATAACGACAAATGTATCAGAAAAAAATATTCATAACCGAAAGCAACATTCATGGCTACGTTGACCATTGAGTTCATGAATGTGCAAAAGCTACATGATTATGCACTGACTTAGGATTTAAATTAGTAGTGAGCCTACATTTGAATGCACAAAGTGAGTTGCAAGACCACATGCAAGCATTTCCGCACCATCCAATCTTGCTCCAGCAAGTCCAACATACTCTCCTGTAGAAAGGCATAATTAACAGTTTAGTGAGCAAGATCTCTCAAGATAGCTTTGTTATCAAGTAAAAGGTCTGCCCTCACTCATTTCAACTAACTGATTTTATAGAACATATACAATTAAATAAAGAAAAAATATATGGTCACGTTTTATTTCTTGTATGATTTTATCTCCACATCTGGTTACATACTTCCATTGATCAATTACAAAAAAAAAAGATTATTGTCTAAACTTAGTTAAGCACATGGTCATTATAAAATTGCAATAGAAAACACGAGAATGCAAGACAGACACTTCAAGATTGTGAATATATTATCCAGCAATACCCAGAAGATGACAAAGATTTGCATGTATACTTAATTGAATTATGAGAGAGAATGGTAACCATAGAACCCAGGTAGCCGGGACAGAAAATAAGAAGCCCCTATGTCGGGAAACAGACCCAATGCTGTTTCTGGCATTGCAAAAACCTGCATGAATATTTGAATTGCAGATGATCAAATTTGACAACTGATAGTACTCTGTTCACTGAATAAAAAAAAAGATTCTAAATATTCCCAATGAGTTGAATAAGCAGTATGCTAGTAGCATTGATCACTGCATCATGATTTCTACAACTTTTACATAAGTTACAATTAATAACAGAAACATAAATGTCCATGGGGTTTGATTTGTAGCATATACCGTGTTGTCAGTTGCAACTCGAAACCTCCCATGTATAGAAACACCAGCACCCCCGCCCATAACAATTCCAGAAAGAAGAGAAACCTGCAATTGCAGGGTCTTTAGAGGTGAGAACAAGCTAAGTGAACGATTACATGGAGATCACTTTGAAAGGATGCAGCTAACCTGAGGTTTGCTGTAAGTTGCAATGATGTAGTTTAAAAAAAACTCGTTTCGGAAGAAATCAGCACCATATTTCCAGCTATCTGTTTTAAGAATTAAACATGCACAAGTCAAGATGTGGAACAACATTAGCTCCATATGCTACATGATAACAGTCACTGGGTACAAAGTAAGGTAGCCGATGATGGTGCCAAACATATAACGCAAGCAGCTAAATATTCGATGCCACACAGACAAGCTTAATCTTTAAATACCATTATTTACAGACCGAACAACTGCAGCAACATCACCTCCAGCACAAAATGCTCTTCCTTTCCCCTGAAAACAACTGAAGATTTAAAACAGTAACAAATGGTAGTAGAAGGTTGGTCTCCAAAGAAAAAGAAAAACAGTAGTAGAAGGCATCAAGGCAACGAAAGGATAGTGATGATCCTACCATTCTATGCAAGCTAATAGAAGGACATACGGAATAAAATGAACCAAAGAACAAACAACAAGGATAAAGTAAGCCCTGCATACTAAGTATGAAGGTATTCTAAGAAGCCAAGACTCTAAGATCAACCAAAGGGCAAGTAGCTACAACTACAAATATCCTTTTGTATTATTTTCTGCAAGGCTTAACATCAATAATCAACATCGTCCTTAGCACGAAATGACAACCACCTGAAACTCTGTGTATTTATTTTTCATCTGAAGAGAAATGATTTGACAGCCCAGGTTACACATTGCTGCCTTGTTACTTTGCAACTCCTATTGGCACACACGTACTAAAAGATCAGACGAATAATCAAAGGGACAGCCCCAAACTACACGAGCAGAAAGCAAGACATATAAATTTAAAGTTCAGGTTGGACTTGACCACATTCTCCATCTAGTGCGGCAGTTACCTTCACAATCAACAGTTTAACTCCATCATCCCTTTCGTATGCAGTGAAATACCTTAGGAGACCCATAATCTGCAAAAAAAAAAGCAAAATAATCCTGAACTGACCATTATAAATCTGACTAATATTTACATATGCCCTGATACCCATGGAAATATTAACGAGTATCTATCGCAGACATACCATTGTAGAGGAGAATGCATTCAGTTGCCTTGGCCTATTGAAGATCAGGGTCCGTGTAGAGCCATTTTCTTCAACCAAAACCTGGAGAATAGAGAATGGCAAAAATCTTTTTAAATTTTCTGGTAAAAGAAACCATGGAATGTCATATAGCAAGTTGAGCTTAGCACAAATGTCCATACATAATAGACGGAAAAGGAGAATTTTTTATACTCAACCAAATACAATGTGATATCACACCTTTTCTATTTAGAGGGGAAAAAACAATGTGATATCACAAGAAACAAGAAGTCATACGTGAATTATGAACTGTGGTATAAACGGACTCGACATTGAGAAGCAGCACTACTCTAGCATTGTTTATAGAAAATTCACTAGCCTGGATCCGAGACCTAAATACGGACAGGAGAAGGGCCAAAATTAGGCCAGTAGAAATCAGTTTAGAAATCAGTTCAAACGGACTCTGCATGTAGTCACTCCCACATGATTTTAAAATGTTCGATTCAAGCCCAGAGAACCATTTCTGCACTAATTGCACCGACCAAGCATCAGGCAACGAACTGAGATTACCCCCAAGCCTATCGGAATCGATCGATCAGACAGCAGCCGCAAGCAGAACCAACCCGAAGTCGAATCAAACAAACGAATGCGATCAGGCTAAACCTATGGATCGAACTAGCGAGAATTCGAGCACTCTTAATTTGACGCATCGACACCGAAACCAAAGCTAAGGAAGTTAAATCAACTGAGCGCCGCCGAACAGCCCAATCGAGCGAACTAGAGCGCGAAGCGGCAGCCGGCAAGACGAAGCACGCCTCAGGATGCAATCGAGTGAATGAATGGGGACTGCAAAGTAAAGGGGGAGAAGCAGCGGACCTGGTCGGAGTCGCCGTCGGCCATCTCTTCGTTGGGTGGGCGAGCGCCTCGAGCGCCGGGAGGCAGCGAGGAAGAAGACGAGAAGCGGGACCGAACCCTGAGTCGAGTCGCGCAAGGTAATACCAAGTGGAGCAGGAAGGCAGACTCGGCACGGGATCATGGAGGACGTCCCTGTGTCACTGAATCGTGGGCCAGCACCACCATACGGGAAAAACATGTCACGGCAGCCGGGGGAGCATGGACATGGAATGCACAGACCGTCCTGAATCTATCCTGTTGAAACACGGCCCACATGGATAGAAACCATCAAACCAAACTGCGTAGTCCAGCGGGATCAGATTCATGAGCAAGAAGATTACAACAGAGCAGTACGTTGGTCATATATCAGACAGAAAAAAAAAAGGCAGATTCTTAAACAGCTCTTCGAATAACCACACTGAATTTCAACCATCAGCTTTCTGGCAATACAAGACCTCTTAAAAGCAGGATCACAGATTGCACAATGCACAAAACAAGACCCCCATCTGGCCATCACCAAAATCACTTCATCAGACCATAATCAGCAGACAGATATAGCACACATGAGCAACCGAACAGAGCAGAGCACGATCTGGTTCCAGAATTGAAATCAAACATAAGTAACTCATGATCCATAGCAGAGAACAGTATACTAATTAACTAGCCTAGGAGGTGAAGATCCCATCAGACATCCCAACATAACTAGCGTTAGGGGGGGCTGACTGACTCATTTTAAGAGGGCAACAGCAGCTACAGAGTTACAACAGCAGCTAAAATTAAATTAATCTTACTCAGGAAAGGAAACAGTAGGTGAGACCATGAGCCTAAATCTCCTAGCTAGCTTAGCTATAGCAGATACACCGTCACCGATAACGCAGCAGACCATGCAGAAATAACCATCAGCAGCAGCTTCCTCCTCAGCCCAACCAACAAATGGGGCACTCAAGGTTGAGCAATGTTAGTTTGACATCATCTTCATGTCAGAGTCGTGCCTGTTCTGCTGGTGCGCAGAGAGCGACCAGCCACCCGAGGCGTAGGCAGGGGGCATGTGCTGGTGCTGGTGAGGAGGCTGGTGCTGGCCTGAGTGGTTGTAGGGCATCGCTGTATGGTTGATGGGGCTGCCGGAGTCATCAGATGATCCGCTGGATGTGCCCTCCGATGGTGGGCTGGTGGCCACAGGAGCAGGCACAAAGGCAGCCATCTGTGGAGGAGCCGACATCGGTTCAACCTTCCGTGCCTCAGCTGGCTTTGATTTCTTGCCCTCTGCGATGAAACTAGCAACCACAACCTGATGACACATCAGACATGGAGAAAGTACACACTGATTAGTCTTATGAAGCAATTAAGCATATCTCAGTTCAGATGGGAAAGAGAATCCACAAACCTGAACAGGAGTTGCAGCCAAAAGCATTCCAGCTACACATCCTCCAAGAACACGGCCATCAGATCCTGCAAGTGCGACACTCAAACCGCCAGTCCTGCTGCGAGTGTCACCATCCTCAGCAAGCAGGAAAGAACCAGATAGAGAGATGATCTCAAAGCGCCCCTGCAAAAAAAAAAATCGTCAAAATATGGAAGAATAGTTCTTTCAGAAAAAAAAGGGTAAAACATAGTATAGTTAAGTGTAGTAATGAACAGCAACCTTATTCAGTCAACTGAACAAGTAAAAAATGTTAGGTTCACAGGTTGCATTTTTGTAAGGTGGCCTTTTGTTCTTGGCCAGATGGCATCCAATCTCAGTAGTATTCACACAAAAGTTGCAGCACAGTTAAATTCCCAAAAACAGAGACAAAAATCTCCATGATATATAGCTGGACCAAGAGTTTGGACTAACAATTGATTATTTTTTGTATGTGCGCAATAACTTCATTCTTTCAGAACGCGTAGTTATAAGAGAATTAAAGGGTGAATCAATGACTAGTTGATGTGCCTGTGAATCCCTAGATTCAGATGAATCAAAGTCCAAACGAAGGATCCAACATTAATACGGAGTATACATTTTAACCGAAAGCCATAATAGCCATGTTTCCCACCAACCATTGATGAACATTGCCATCAACTCACCAAATTGTTAGTTGAAGTACAA
The DNA here is from genome assembly GCA_000970635.1 of Eragrostis tef. Classification (NCBI taxonomy): domain Eukaryota; kingdom Viridiplantae; phylum Streptophyta; class Magnoliopsida; order Poales; family Poaceae; genus Eragrostis; species Eragrostis tef. The sequence continues at coordinate 126,074 of LAPY01000845.1, forward strand.
AGTTCAAGCATTGATGAACATGTGACTATTCTACAGAACATTGGTGAAGGCTCTGGGAGATTCAGATACTGTTCTGAATGACACATAAATCATGTTTTCCAATAAAGAAAATGAACATAACAAATGTAGCGGCATCAAACAAACAGCATTAAAGTCATCATTTAGTATTGAGAATCTCAGGACTTCTAAATGGCCCAGAAAGTAGAAAAATATACCTCATAAGTAACTAATCCACCAGATGTAGCTGGCTGCCGAAGCGTTACATTGCTAATTGCACCGTTTGCAGAAAGAATGCAGACAGTGCGAGGACCTTGCTGTGAGAATGTCATTATTTTTGAAGCAACATCCTGTTATGAAAGAAGCAGGCATTTCAGACCAAGAATACAAAGCTCTACAAAAATGTTAATAAAAGAGGCCTAATAAAATGAAAATGATAAGCATTGTAGGTAGAAACAAATAATAAGGTACAACACAAAGATCCAGCGTAATTCAAAAGAAAAACATGCACAACTAACGAGTGGCCTTGCAGCTAAGAGGAATATGCACAAACAGACTAGTAACGAACAGACAGTTCCTAAGTTAGTGCCATCGAATTCAATCAAGATGCAGAAAAATATTCCACTTTGAGCAGTCAAAGTAAATGTAGGTAAGTTGTGATTACCGGATATTTACCAAATGAAAAACAAAAACAGAAAAGCACAGAGTGTGCAGTCACAGCATCCATGTCACTTATCTAGGTCAACCACCTATCAGGATCCACAAAAGCAAAGGTTGCTTTGGGGCAGAATTAACAGATAATTACAGCAACTACAGCAGCGCTTACACCAGAAGTAAACTTTATCAGCATGCACAATCGTTTCACCCACTTCAAATAAGAGAATCGAGCCTGGCACAACTAAAAGGTGTCCTCCCATTGCAGCCACCGTACTATACACACGCCCAGGTTTCAGGCGTGTACGAGACCATCTATCAATCTACCGGTCCAGTCAGGAGTGCACCACCCACTACTCGGATCGTACAAGCCTGCCGTCGCTGACCGTGGGGTCGGTCAACAGACAGCAGTGCTGCTGGGAATCTGACGGACACCCACGCGAACTCGCAACCTGCCGGGATTCGCAACGGCATGGCAGAACAAACCCGGTCACAACTCACAACAGCGGTGGTGACTTGGCAAGGAGAACGCCCGACACACACGGGATTCGCAGATCCACACCGTTGCGACCACCATTGATGCAGCAGGAAAAAAAAAGTTTTCAAACGAGATCTGTGAATCTTACCTCTCCGGCCTTGACGGTGAGGATGTGCGGGGTGAAGGCGATGCCCCATGAACCTGCACAGGAGAAGCCACGGTGAGATTTTTCAACCGGAAGAAGGCGCGCGCAAGAAGCGGCGGCGGCTGCGGCAAAACGGAAGAGACGAAAACTCGACGTACCCAGGGCTTCGAACTGCTTCTTCTTCCCGGAGCCCGGGGGCCGACCGCGGCGCTTGGCGTTGGGGTCGGAGGGCGGG
>LAPY01000845.1:131001-141694 GCA_000970635.1 Eragrostis tef
GGGAGCGGGGCCACGTCCTTGGTCTCCATTCGCGTAGATCTATCCACTTGGCAGCTGCCTCCCCGTCTTCTTCTTCTTGCTGCGGGCGCCGCCGCTGTGCGTCACAGTGGCAGTGGTCCTCGCGAGCTTGGACTCACACACACCACAACCAAGCTTTTGACCAAACAACAAACGAGCTCAGCTGATCAGAGGCCTTGTCCTTCTCCGCTACACACTGCAAAGCACTCAACAAGGCTAATAAGACTACTGCGGTGCTAGAAGTAACATGGGAATTAAGCAAGAAAGCACACCCCGCCCCTAGTCTCAGCTACAGATAATTTTTTAAAATCTGGAACTAGGAGACGGATAAAAAATCAGAGAAAGCAGCGAGAGAGAGGAGAGAGAGGCTGGGGAAGGGGAGAAAGATGGGGGAGATTAGGTGGGCGTTAGGAGGGAGAGGTGACTGATGCCTGCGCGCACGCCTGTACGGTACCTGAGGGCAGAGTGATTAGTAGATCGGCGAGGTCCATGCCATGCCTTCCTTCCTCCTCTTCCTCAACACTTCACACCAAACGCCACTCACTCTTCACTCGCTCACTGCTCCTCTCTTGCTTTGCTTGCTCCGCTCGCATGCAATGAGAGGAGATTGGGAAGCCTGTACTCTGCCCGCCTGCCTAGGTGAGAGAGGAGAGAGAGAAGGAGAGCAAAGCGAGGAAGCAAGCAAGCGAGGTGGGAAAAAGAGGGAGGAAATTACGGGAAATGGAAATTATTAAAGGCGGAGCCAATAAAGAAAGAGAGAGAGAGAGAGGGGGGGGAAGCGAGAATGAAATTTGCTACGCGTCCACGCCCTCTCGTGCACCCAGAGTGCAGGGCCCGTTGGTGAATGCTGATGAGCGATGCTCCTGCTCCTGCCTTTGGAGGCGAGCTCAGCGGGTAGCAATAAAGGCGGGTTGTGCCTGTGGGGAAGCTTTTTGGCTCGGAGTTCGTGAGAAAGAGAGACAAGTCATAACTACGCTTTCCCACCTTTTTACTCCTCCATCCACCGTTCCACCACAACCAGAAATTAAAATTTAAAAAAGCACCACTAGCCCGTACTCAAAATTCAAAACGCCCGTCTCAGCAAAAAAGATCAACAGTTGTTTACCACGGTACACCAGCTAATCTCGCAACCAGAAATTAAAATTTTAAAAAGCACCACTAGCCCGTACTCAAAATTCAAAACGCCCGTCTCAGCAAAAAAGATCAACAGTTGTTTACCACGGTACACCAGCTAATCTCAATTTATTATATACGGGGCCGGATATCCTCGAGAGAAACCACGTGACAGACGTGTGAACAATTATCTGATTTTCTGTGCGAACTTATTTCAATTTATTCAAAAAGTATTCTCATTTCGAAAAGAATCCAAATTCAAAAAATGCACGTATGCACCCCATTCAAACCAACCATCAGTGCGCGCAACTTTTCAAAAAATCAAACCTTCTTTTACAAAAAGAAAATATTTGATATTATCACAACTTCTGAGGGCCCAATCAACCCAGACAACTCTTAATATACCTTACAAAATTTGATTCTCAAAGATGAATGAATAGTTACCTTTGTTTGGATTAATCATGTATTTTTTTGTGCTCAATGTATAAGGATGATAACGCTAGACTAACAATTTTATATTGTCGATCAAAAGATTTACTCAAAACAAGGAATTGTTGGTTTCCAACAACTAGGGTATGAAAATAGATATGGAGATAAGAATTGAGGAGGCTTCAGACAAAAAAAAACCTCGATTAGGATCTTTGTCTTATAAAAACTGACTCCCAATGTTAGGCAATATCTAAAGGACAATATAAGAAGATTGGGGGAAAAGTTTGCATCATCTTTCCATACAAACAAAACTCATAAGTCTTTGCATTTAGCAAGAGAATATAAAGAGCATTGAAAAAAAGGTGTCTGAATAGTCCTGCAAAGAATCTAAAAAGAGCAGAGACTATGTTGTTCCCGTGAGAACAGGAGGAATTTGTAAAATGACACTTGTTTTCCGCATAAAGACATGAAGTTCCAACAACTGCACGGTGACTACAAATTAAATTCATAAAGAAAAAGAACAATCCCTGAGGAAGTCCCTGTTTGTTTCCCACCTAGATTATATAATCCAGCTTATATAATCTATAAGCTTGGGGAGAGCATCTTATTAGATTATGATAATATGGCTTGTGAATTGTTATATTCTGACCATAATCTGTGACCTATTTGTTTCAACTTATAGATTATATGAGCCAGATTATATAATCTGGGCGGGAAACAAGCATGGCCTAAGAACATGCCAAATTAATGAAGTAACACTTGTTTTCGACGTGATCAAGCCCGGATTTTTGTGGCTACACACTAAATTTTCAAATCAAAGGAAGGGTTTCTAGCAAGACCAAACGGAAGAAAGTCCTTAATCCATCGATACATACTAAATTGTAGAATAAAAAGACACATTTTTAGTAAGACCAGACAGAAGAAAGCTCTAAATGTAGCGGCTACATATTAATTTTCCAAATAAAATGACCCGTTTTTAGAAATACCAAGTGGAAGAAACCCTTGAATTCAGCTGCTACCAAGGTTGATACATGCAAATATTTTGAATAAAAGGACACATTTCTAATAACAGCAGGCGAAAGAAAGCCCTGAATCCAGCGGGTACAAGAATGACTACATACTAAAATTCCAAATGAAAGAACGCGTTTCTAGTAAAACCAGGTGGAAGAAAGCCTTGAATCAAACGGCTAAAGGGTGGCTACATACTAAAATTTCAAATAAAAAGACGTGTTTCTAGTAATACCAAGACGGAAAAAAGCCCTAAATCTAGCGATTACAAGGGTGACTACATACTAAATTCATGTATAAAAGGACTCGTTTTTACTAAGACCATGCGGAATAAAGTCTTGAATCTCTCGGCTACAAGGGTGGCTACATACTAATTTTTTGAATAAAAGGACTTGTCTCTAGTAATACAAGGCGGAAGAAAGCCTTGAATCCCGCCGCTACAATGGTGGCTCCATACTACATTTTCTGAACGAAAATACCCGTTTTCAATAAGACGAGCGAAAGAAAGCCTTGAATCGAGTGACCACAAGGGTTGCAACATAACAAAATTTTAATTAAGGAACATATTTTGGTAAGACCAGGAGAAAGAAAGCCTGGAATCCAGTAGCTACAAAGCTGGTTTCATGCATTTTTGAATAAAAGGAGGCATTTCTAGTAAGACCGGGCGGAAGAAAGCCGCGAATCCAGCAGCTACAAAGCTGGCTTCATGCATGTTCGAATAAAAAGAGGCATTTCTAGTAAGACCATGCGGAAGAAAGCCCTGAATCCAGCAGCTACAAAGCTGGCTTCATGCATTTTTAAATAAAAAGGAGGTGTTTCTAGTAAGACCAGGCGGAAGAAAGCCCCGAATCCAGCAGCTACAAAGCTGGCTTCATGCAACTTTGAATAAAAGGAGGAGCAGCTACAAAGCTGGCTTCATGCATTTTCGAATAAAAGGAAGCGTTTCTAGTAAGACTAGGGGGAAGAAAACCCTGAATCCAGCACCTACAAAGCTAGCTTCATGCATTTTCGAATAAAAGGAGGCGTTTCTAGTAAGACCATGCGGAAGAAAGCCCTGAATCCAGCAGCTACAAAAGCTGGCTTCATGCATTTTCAAATAAAAGGAGGCGTTTCTAGTAAGACTAGGTAGAAGAAAGCCGTAAATCCAACAACTACACAGCTGGCGTCATGCATTTTCGAATAAAAGGAGGCGTTTCTAGTCAGGCCAGGCAGAAGAAAGCCTCGAATCCAGCAGCTACAAACCTGGCTTCATGCATTTTTGAATAAAAGGAGGCGTTTCTAGTAAGACAATGCAGAAGAAAGCCCCGAATCCAACAGCTATAAAGCTGGCTTCATGCATTTTCGAATAAAAAGAGACGTTTCTAGTAAGAACATGCAAAAAAAAAGACCTGAATCTAGCAGCTACAAAGCTGGCTTCATGCATTTTCGAATAAAAGGAAGCGTTTCTAGTAAGACTAGGGGGAAGAAAACCCTGAATCCAGCACCTACAAAGCTAGCTTCATGCATTTTCGAATAAAAGGAGGCGTTTCTAGTAAGATGCGGAAGAAAGCCCTGAATCCAGCAATGCATTTTTAAATAAAAAGGAGGTGTTTCTAGTAAGACCAGGCGGAAGAAAGCCCCGAATCCAGCAGCTACAAAGCTGGCTTCATGCAACTTTGAATAAAAGGAGGCGTTTCTAGTAAGACAGTGCGGAAGAAAGCCCTGAATCCAGCAGCTACAAAAGCTGGCTTCATGCATTTTCAAATAAAAGGAGGCGTTTCTAGTAAGACTAGGTAGAAGAAAGCCGTAAATCCAACAACTACACAGCTGGCTTCATGCATTTTCGAATAAAAGGAGGCGTTTCTAGTAAGACTAGGTGGAAGAAAGCCTCGAATGCAGCAGCAACAAAGCTGGCTTCATGCATTTTCGAATAAAACGAGGTGTTTCTTGTAAGACCATGTGGAAGAAAGCCCCGAATCCAGCAGCTACAAAGCTGGCTTCATGCATTTTCGAATAAAATGAGGCGTTTGTAGTAAAACCAGGCGGAAAAAGGCCCCGAATCCAGCAGCTACAAAGCTGGCTTCATGCATTTTTGAATAAAAAGAGGTGTTTCTAGTAAGACAAGGCGGAAGAAAGCCCTGAATCCAGCAGCTACAAAGCTGGCTTCATGCATTTTTCGAATAAAAAGAGGTGTTTCTAGTAAGACCAGGCAGAAGAAAGCCTTGAATCCAGCAGCTACAAAGCTGGCTTCATGCACTTTCGAATAAAAGGAGGCGTTTCTATTAAGACTAGGCGGAAGAAACCCCTGAGTCCAGCAGCTATAAAGCTAACTTCATGCATTTTCGAATAAAAGGAGGCGTTTCTAGTAAGACCAGGCAGAAGAAAGTCCTGAATCCAGCGGCTACAAAGCTAGCTTCATGCATTTTCGAATAAAAGGAGGTGTTTCTAGTAAGGCCAGGCGGAAGAAAGCCCTGAATCCAGCAGCTACAAAGCTGGCTTCAAGCATTTTCGAATAAAAAGGTGATGTTTATATTAAGACCAGACGGAAGAAAGGCCTCAATCCAACAGCTACACGGGAAACTGCATACTAAATTTTTGGAAAAAATGACGCGTTTCTAGTAGGACCAGGCGGAATAAAGCCATGAATCTAGCATCTAAAATATGGCTACATACAAAATTTCTGTATAAGAGGATCCATTTTGAGGAAGACCAAGCATAAGAAAGCCTTGGATCCACGATTGCAAGGGTGGCTAAATACAATTTTTTGAATAAAAGGATACATTTATAGTAAGACCACGTAAAAGAAAGCTCTGAATTCAGCGGCTACAAGGGTGGGTACATAATGAATTCCAAATAAAAAGAACCCATTGTTAGTAAGAAGAGACATAAAAAAAAGTCTTAAGTCCAGTGACTACAATGGTGGTGACATACCATATTTTTGAATAAAAGGACGCATTTCTACCAAGACCAAGGGAAGGAAAGCCCTGAATCCCACGACTACAAAAGGTGGCCACAAACTAAATTTTTGAACAAAAACGGAAGATACAACGGCTACAAAGCTAGCTACAAACTCAATTTTCAAGTAAATGAACATGTTTCTAGTAAGATCAGGTTGCAGAAAAGCTAACCCAACAGCTACAAGGGTGGTCAGAAATTAAATTTCTAAGGAGAAGGACAAGTCTATTAAAACCAAGCAAATTTGGGAAACATTGCTAGTTTTCTGCATGAGAAATTCTTGAGCTCCAACAAGCGGGGTGGCTATAACGAAATTTTCAAAATAAAAGATGCCTTTCTTGTGATAAAATGTTAATAGAAATAATTTGGGTTTCATCTAATATGTAGTGAGTCTTTGCATATATAATAGCAAAACCACATTCTTCTTTGATAGCCAAGAGAAAATGGTTGCAGCTCGTAAATACCAATCTTCTGCGATAGCTAGCATCTCCAAATCACAATGACGCAAATGACATGTTAACACAAGAAGTGTTGCTCACATTATCAAGAATATACAACTGAGAAGTACAGTTTAGTGGATGAATTGTGTTTCAAGTCAATCGTTCTAGCCTCCCTATTATAGCAAGCCACCTTGCAGTAATATTTTGGAACTACTCATATATTTTTTTAAGTATAAATAAACAAAACCATCTAGTAATATCTTAAAACTACTCTTAGTATTTTCTTTCAAGTGATGTGCTTGACCATCCAGCGGCAAAACTCTATAGCAGTACATGAAAATAGATAGGCGCAAACTAGGGAAACCGCTTTTTTTGTTTACAGCTGCCAGCACAGGTAGCGGTATTAATTGATGGGCGTAATTAAGAAAAGGAGCATATCCTATAAGAACCAGGTTTGTGTGAGAACTATGAGAATTTCAATCTGGGCCACATGATCTTGATCTAAAGAGGCATATGAATTAAGGTGGGAGGAGTGATTTGCAAAATCACCGTCTACTTAATCATACTTTTGTAAATTACCCCTCCCACATCTCTTTTAGATCAAGATCATGTGTCTCAAATTGAAGTTCTCATAATTCTCATACGAATCTGGTACTCATATGATATGTTGCTATTAAGAAAAGGCTTGTCTTTTTCGGCGTGAAGGAATCACTCGGTCTGAGGGCCAACGTATTATTTTGGGGTTTTCTTTTGCTTTCGCTTGCCGCTCTTTTTCCTCACTCGCGCCATATCGCCTCTTTTTCTCATCTGCTCGCCCAACAGTTTCCTTTTTTTTTTCCTAGATTTCGCACGCCGGAAAGAAAAGGGTGGCGTATTTTGGACGGATGCGTCCCGGCGCCAGACAGGGCGGGCCCGCGTGGCGGGGAGGCGGGGAGCGCGGGTAGCACGTGAGCGAGGTGGACGAAAGACGCGCCTCGATGGGTGGTCCCCGGTCAAAGTCAGAGGAGGGAGGAGCGGCGCGAGAGAGGAGGCTGGTCAGAGCAGAGCGGGAGCACGAGAGAGAGAGAGAGCGAGGGAGAGAGCTGGCGGGTGGTGGGCCCCGCGATACCAGGAGGCCACGATTCCAGGGGACGTCACGTGACCGTCCCGTCCACCCAGGAACATGTGCGGGCCCCGCGGGCGGTCCGGTTTCCGAGGAAGCGGGAGAGAGCGTTTCGATCGATCGCTTGCCGCTGTCGGTGGGCCCCGCCACAATCCGTTGGGATATCCGTCGGCCGGAGGCGGTCGGGCTGCCACGCAATAGGAGCGACCCAGTGCGCTGTTCAAAGATACGCTCACCGGGCTACGGCGTGTATTGGGTACTCCTCGCGTAATCATGGGCCGCACTATCAAGTCTCAACTTTGCAAATCCCAGAGACATAAATTGAAACACGGGACGGTACGTGTTACTCCCTCAGTTCTTTTTTATATGACGCCGTTGACTTTTTCATTAAACTTTGACTAACAATATAAATTTAAATAATTACTTTTTAAATGTCAAATGAATATTATTGGATTTATTATTAAAAGCACTTTAAAACTAACATATACAACTTAACTATTTACACAAATATTGTAGATAAGACGAAGGATTAAAATAACGAAAAAAGTTAATGGTGTCATATAAAAAAACAGAAGGAGCAACAATTTTGTGCCTGCATGACCCAATCTGACTCGTATGTAGTGAGACAGGTTTATTGGAGACAGGTTGTGGTCTTGCGAAGCAGTTTGTTTGGTTGATTGTATGTGCTGAGCTAGGATGAGAAGAGATGATGTTTGGTTGCATACATGAGTACATAATACATTAAAGTAAAATAAAATAAATAAATACTAAATGATAACATTTTTGTTTGAGTGCATGATATAGTGTTTATTATATCATATCAAATCTTAAACTATTTTTAAATGGCGACCTATCATATGAGAACCAGATTGGTGTGAGAACTATGAGAACTCTAATCTGAGTCACATGATCTTGATCCAAAAGAGAGATGGGAGGGGTAATTTACAAAAGTATGATTAAATGAACGGTGATTTTGCAAATCACTCCTCCCACCTGAATTCATGCACCCCTTTAGATCAAGATCATGTGATTCAGATTGGAGTTCTCATAGTTCTCACACGGTTCTCATAGGATATGCTCTTTTTTTAAATATGCTAATATCACTTATATTATCTTAATCATATGCTAATATCACTGTTAGCCGCGTCATTCCGTGCATGCAGCGGGCCAGGCCCGGGAGAAACAAAACTCATTCTCGTTTCTCCGGAGCCAGGTTTGCTGGTGGCAGGCTCACGCGTGCATGCAGGCAACCGAACAGCAGTAGGCTGCACGCGCCGAGCTTGGTTGAGGCATCTGCAACCAACCAATCAACCCCTCAAAAATCCTTGTTGATATGCTGTGTTTCCGATTGAAGCCTGATATTTTCGTCCACCGTAAAAAAAAACTATCAGTGGTAGTAGAACCTTTGGGTTGAGAAGTAGACGCACGCGTGTACCTAACACATGTACACGTATGTGTACTTTCAAAAGTTGGACACCAAACCAGAGAGATGGTGGGTTAGCCGGTTAGGCCTAGGCGTGCGTGTGTCAAGCTTTTGGGCAAGTCGAACATATCAGTAGTCCGTACCATGTCTCGTATGGAATTCGTTATGTTTGTACGGTGGGTACCTTCTGCCACTTGGATCTCGATGGGCTGCTGTCTGATGGGCCTCTTTGGATAGCACGTGCACAATGAGCCCGTCCCGTACATCGCTGCAAGTGGGTCCAGAAGCATTGACCGGAGAGGAAGTCAACACTTTTAGTTGGACGACGGACCAGCTACTCCTCGACGACGTGATGTGGACGGATCGGATCATCATCATCGGATCGTGCCGTGCTGTGCCGTCGGGGGCCGCAAAGAACTGGCGTCCGGATACGACAAGGGACAAACGACAACAGGCGAGAGACTCCTCTCGCGCTCCATCGTTCCCTTTTGTTTCAGCCTGATGAAAAAAGATAAATAAATGTACGTAGCATGTGAGCTTTTGCTTACTTGCGTGGCGGGGATGAAACCAATCTCAGCTCCTCAAATTCAAAATGTCCATGTTGCTAAGCGCATGCGCGACAGTTAATTCAAAATACTTTGGCCCACATGCCGCCACACGCAAGGTTAGGTTGGGCCAAAACCCATCCCCCTAACAAATCGGTACATAGGACCTCACAAAAAATCAGTGTGTATAGAAAATGATTAGGTTTGCATAGTACTGCCACTGGCTTAATTTGCGGTCCATGCAATGCAAGATCGATCTTATGTTCATGCAATCCATGGCGATCCTGAAATTTTCAGGCTCAAGTGAAAGCGGTAAAATATCATTACGTACGTACGGAGGATGGTTTACGTCGAGCAGATTCCAAATTAAACGATTTAGATGCGTAAAATCTTCCGTACCTGATCTTAGAATATAATCACGGCGAGTCTGTATCTTGCCGAGTTGAAAATTCAAACCCCACCATCATAACACGGGGAGAATCTGGCCCACATAATTCAATCACCTACACGATCGAATGCCGTAGCTGCTAACCACTTGACTCAGTAATCAGTATAAATACTGTACGGGGGCACCCGTGCTGCCGCATGCGCGATCTAGTGCCGCGCAGGGAAACTACTCGGTCGTTTTATCACGTCACATGGATGCGCGCATCAATGCACTGCCGGCTCAGCATCTGCGGATCACCGTATCCGTGAGCATGTACAGGGTACGTCGGGCCTGCATATTGCAAGCAGGGCATGTGTGACTGACCAGGCTTCTGCTGCCTCTGTCTACCCTTCATGATTGTTGCAGGAGGCGAGGCTCTGCCGCGATGGCGGCGCCAGAGAGTTGAGCAAATCATGGGCGTGCGCCTGCATACTTCAACGACTCATGGCACGGCAGCTTGTTGCTGTCGACCATTAGGGTTGTATAACTGTGTTTTGAGTAGTGAGTGCATTGTTAGGTGACATGCCAAATTTCTTTGAAATATGAGAAACGGAGTACTAGTTAAATTCTGCTATGGGCCTGACTTGTGATCTTTGCATGGAGACGAGTCAAGAGGAGGGTTTGCAATCCATCGTCAAAACCGACACTGTGTACTGCAACAAAACAAAAAAACAGTCGGTTTTTCTGGTTTATTAGACAGGTTTTCCCGCGACTTTCCTCTTTTTCCGAAATTGCAAACTTTGATCAGGAGCCTGATGTCAATTTCCATCTTGAAGCGGAGACGGAAATGTTTCGAGCCCTCATATTCTGCCCATATGTTGACCCGTTAACCACGATGGACATCCGCACAATAAAAGCCCATATATCACTGTATTGCGTGTCCAAATGTTAAGGCCCATTCAAAAGCAAACAAGCCTCACACACACACGAGGTGATAACATAGAGTGGGCCCCGTGTCCAAATGTTAAGGCCCATTCCCGCGGCTGAAGCTTTTCTTTACTTTTTCCCCTTTCTCTTGTCATTGCTAAAGAACTGTGGGCCCCGCATTCCAGAGGCAGAGTGCTTCCCGCGGCCGAAGCTTTTCATTTTCTTTTTCCGTCGCTTTTTTATTGCAAAAAGAAAAAAAGAAAATGGTTTCTCTTTTCTTGTGATAGGGAGCGAGGCAGCGAGGCAGGAGTCCCTGGCCTGGCCGGCTGCGGGACCTGCTCATCTCTCCACCCCAATCCGTTTCCTGCTCAAATACGGCAGGCCACG
>LAPY01000846.1:2099-25435 GCA_000970635.1 Eragrostis tef
CCCGCCCCCCAACCCCTCCCCTCTGAACCGATGACCACTAGTACATGGTTTAGACATATCAAGTATCCTACGAACACTTCACAGCGCTCCAGAAAGTGTTCTATGAAAAAGTATCCTACAAATACTTCATAGAGCACCGTAAAGAGCCCCGTGACGCCCGGACACCAGGCTACTAAAAGTAAAAGACCTATTCCGCCCAACAAAAGCCCTATTCCCCAAAAGAAGAATTTTTTTATTCTTGTTGGAAAAGAATGAGAGGCGGAAGATTAGGGTCGAATGCACCGTAGGTACTCACTCGTGCTCCCGCCCCCGGCCTATTCATTGCAGTAATTCTTGGTCGTTCAAGAAACCTTGTTCTCCCGCACACACACCCCCGTCCCCAAGGGTTTCTAATCAAGATCCACCGGTACTAACGGGACATTTTTGAAAATCATGAATTTTGAAGATAATTTGCCATTTTAATTTTCATATAACTTAAGTTCTTATAGTCTAACTAACACCTACTTATTTGCACTAAAGTATCTCTCCAAATACCTTAATTACTACACTAGACCATCCAGATCTAAATATTATCTTAATCTGGCTTTTATTTGTATTATTTGATTTGTGCGCTTTCAAGGACAATACTGCCAATTTTATCTACAACAAATCTACACAAGTTCTTTGTGGTAGTATGGCTAACCCCCTCCGTTCTTCTTTTAGTTTTCATGTACTTGGCATCTTTGAACTGGCAGGTAGCTCTTGGCAAGCATTTCAGCATGGCTTTGCAAAGACTGAACTCCTCGCCGTCAGACAGACTAGCACTGATCAGCCAAAAGTGTTTAGGCTCGACAGGCAACAGACGCGCGCGGCCACCTGAAGCAACCGGATAAACAAAATTCGTCTAATGAACTGCATCAATAAACCCGTCACGCCATTTCTTTTCTCTGCATACATACGCCGCCACTCGCCGCTCGCCCTCTCCCGCACGCAACCCGCCGGCCGACGGCTGATGATGGGATGGGTGGGGCCGGAGCACTACTCCAGCCGTGAACGCAACGGAACGTGCCGACGACCGACATTGTTTATCCTTGGTTTCCGTTCCGTGATCGCTGAATCGCTGATGCGACGACGCACGCCTAGCTCTGGAGTGTTCGTTTCTCCCCTCTAAATTTTAGACCTTCTAAAATAAAAAAAAATCTTGTCATTTAGAGTACTAAATAAAGTCTAATTACAAAACTTTTTTGCAGATAAGCGTAAATTTATGAGATGAATTTAATGAGCCTAATTAATCCATATTTTGATACAATGATGCTACAGTAATCACTAATCACGACTTAATTATCTTTATTAGATTCCTCTCGCGAATTAGACCAGAGGTTCTGCAGTTAATTTTTTATAACTAAACTTTATTTAATACTCTAAATAACAAAATTCTCTTTGATGTGGCCCTTCTAAAGCTAATCCTTCGAACACCCAGTCCTCTTTCTTTCCAATTTCCATGGCTGATTGATCCGTTCTTGTCTGCTTCCCCTTGGTCGCTTCGACCGTACTAGAATCCTGCGGGCAGCTTTTCGCGGTCGCCGCGGCCGGGACCGAGACCGAGCCACCGACGTGTGCTGCGTGCACGCACGCCGCTGCCTGCCGCCTTGGTTTCGATGCCGTATCGGGAATCGGCGGCGAAGAACATCTCATCGGGACCACCAGCTTCTCTCCATTGGTTTCCCCAACTCTCGACGGCAGATGCCCGAAACCACCTGGAACGGAAGCTGCGCGTAAGTACAGCGTCAACCGTCTCCTCGCTGATCGAAGCAGAGGAACAAAACGCTGGGTTAGCACTTGTTCTGCCATAGCCACGTCTGACAGAGCATATTCACTTCTTATTGCTTAACGGTTCCTAAACAAAATGTAACCATATATAGGAATGGAGGAGGTAATGTTTAGCTGCGTCATGTATTCCGGACTAGAAAGCTACGTACGGTGCTTCAGACGAGTTTAGCAAGGCTGTTAATTTTATCCACCATATGCTCGTGGTTTTGTGAGTACTTCTACTCATCCTACCTATTTGTACGACCGTGTTGTACAACCAGAGATCAATTGATCAAATAACCTAAATCAATAGGATGTTGGCTCACTTGGTTTTCAAAGCATATCTCTGATCATATGATGCGATCGTAGATACATTAAACATTCTTTTTTGGTTTCATAACGGAATCTCTTAATGAACTGAGTCTGGTAAATTTAGTACATATATTAGGGGGAAAAACATTATCAGCCCTTCGCCACTATGATTTGAATTGACACCAAGTTCATGGTCCTGTTCCCGCAGAAATATGGACACTTTCTGCGTTCCGGTAACAGGACTCCAAACAACACACAAATCACGCTGCAAACATTCTATAATCTGACCAAACTTTACCTCTACGTATCTTTTCGAATCATACATCCATCCATCGATCGCGCCTTACTTGCAAGTCTCGGCTTTATCTACCACCTGCTTAACCCAACCCAGGTAGTAAAAGCAACACGCAGCCTGATATTTTGTTGCGTGTGCCTTCGTACCATCACCATATTTTATATGTTAATCACGCGAGCATTAGCATATGCGAGTACATATCAGCGCATCGCATGGGACAAGGCCTGTCGGTCCTTGACGGCAGCAGATTGTTTTTCTTCTCCTGCCTTAACCAAACTTGCAAGTTTCGAAAAATGGTGGCAAGCTCATGTCAACGACAGCATGCGGCGCAATGCACTGCACATTGGATTATAATAGCATATCAGAAGGTGCACAATAGTTGCTCGACTGACATAAGACTGATGCGGGATGTAGGGAAGCAAGCACGTTCATTGGTAGTTTTCAGAGAAGTAACATGGAAACGGGCGGAAACACAAAACGATGAGATTCGGGAGGGGTCAAAGATGATAAGAACAGATGTAAGCAGCAGGGGGCAGAGTAGCACATGGTAGCAAGCAATGATGTCCTCTAGATGAAGAAAGTGGATTTATACATGTACTTGTTCGCAATTTGTGGATCGGTCGCCGCGGCCGGGACCGAGACCGAGCCACCGACGTGTGCTGCGTGCACGCACGCCGCTGCCTGCCGCCTTGGTTTCGATGCCGTATCGGGAATCGGCGGCGAAGAACATCTCATCGGGACCACCAGCTTCTCTCCATTGGTTTCCCCAACTCTCGACGGCAGATGCCCGAAACCACCTGGAACGGAAGCTGCGCGTAAGTACAGCGTCAACCGTCTCCTCGCTGATCGAAGCAGAGGAACAAAACGCTGGGTTAGCACTTGTTCTGCCATAGCCACGTCTGACAGAGCATATTCACTTCTTATTGCTTAACGGTTCCTAAACAAAATGTAACCATATATAGGAATGGAGGAGGTAATGTTTAGCTGCGTCATGTATTCCGGACTAGAAAGCTACGTACGGTGCTTCAGACGAGTTTAGCAAGGCTGTTAATTTTATCCACCATATGCTCGTGGTTTTGTGAGTACTTCTACTCATCCTACCTATTTGTACGACCGTGTTGTACAACCAGAGATCAATTGATCAAATAACCTAAATCAATAGGATGTTGGCTCACTTGGTTTTCAAAGCATATCTCTGATCATATGATGCGATCGTAGATACATTAAACATTCTTTTTTGGTTTCATAACGGAATCTCTTAATGAACTGAGTCTGGTAAATTTAGTACATATATTAGGGGGAAAAACATTATCAGCCCTTCGCCACTATGATTTGAATTGACACCAAGTTCATGGTCCTGTTCCCGCAGAAATATGGACACTTTCTGCGTTCCGGTAACAGGACTCCAAACAACACACAAATCACGCTGCAAACATTCTATAATCTGACCAAACTTTACCTCTACGTATCTTTTCGAATCATACATCCATCCATCGATCGCGCCTTACTTGCAAGTCTCGGCTTTATCTACCACCTGCTTAACCCAACCCAGGTAGTAAAAGCAACACGCAGCCTGATATTTAGTGGCGTGTGCCATTGTACCATCACCATATTATGTTAATCAATCACGCGAGCATTAGCACATGCGAGTATACGTACATATCAGCACATCGCATGGGACAAGGCCTGTCGGTCCTTGACGGCAGCAGATTGTTTTTCTTCTCCTGCCTTAACCAAACTTGCAAGTTTCGAAAAATGGTGGCAAGCTCATGTCAACGACAGCATGCGGCGCAATGCACTGCACATTGGATTATAATAGCATATCAGAAGGTGCACAATAGTTGCTCGACTGACATAAGACTGATGCGGGATGTAGGGAAGCAAGCACGTTCATTGGTAGTTTTCAGAGAAGTAACATGGAAACGGGCGGAAACACAAAACGATGAGATTCGGGAGGGGTCAAAGATGATAAGAACAGATGTAAGCAGCAGGGGGCAGAGTAGCACATGGTAGCAAGCAATGATGTCCTCTAGATGAAGAAAGTGGATTTATACATGCACTTGTTCGCAATTTGTGGATAACAAACTCAATATTGGAGAAAATGGTTCCAGCTTCAGCATGTCATGCAAAGGTCATAGGGACCTGTTCTAATTGCACATAAGCTTTTCATTGAGTCACAAATTGACTTTCCAAGTTACTGTTGTTTCCCAGCTGCGGAAGTAGTATCTGATGTTGGTGCCGATTCTTGTTGACCACAAGCCCTTATAACCGCCTCATTCTGAAAGTAAACATTACAAAAATGTTACTGGCGCATCCCTCAATTGAGGAGTTAATATGCAAATACTCTTAGAAATTGACAGCAATGCTTCAAAACAGTTAATTTCAGAAAGTATGAATGAAACATGCAACTACGAACAGTGAGGCTTGCTATTTCTCAATTCGCATTGCCTCAACTCTTGGACCATAAACTTCGGTTAAGTAACAGCAGCCATGACAAGAAGTTTTCAAGAACAATTTGGTTCAAAGTGAATAATCACTGCCTCAGAATTGTCGTTCATACAGACTTTAACTGCAATTTTATTTTTGGGTAAGCATGAAGTGCACATACATTCTGTTTTCAAGAGTTAGCTAGCGAGTTTTTTGATACTTGAAGTAGCTTGAGAATTGGATGAAAATGTTCTATCATCTGTGCTTGTTACACAAATATAAGAAAAACTAGCTGAAATGGCTCAAAATTGTAGTGCATTGAGCTCCATTATAGAACTAAAACAAACAAAAGATCAAGAGAAAGCTTGTGACCAACTCATCCATTATGTACTTTTGCATAGAAAACAGCGAGTCTATTCAACGAAAATATTTATGTAACGTCCGCAAATTGCAAGAGGACAGAAAGATGTGAACTCAAAGAAAAAGCAAATACCTGAGCAAATAACAAAACTAAGAGCTCAGTATGGTGATATTCTTGCTGTTTGTCAAAGCTCCAGCTCCTAGGTGTATACAGGATTTAGAGTTTATATGATAGATCAAAGTGGTTTAAACTGCTATTATTAGTTCAAATTAAGAAAGAGTGGGTTGTTAGGTTTGAGGTCTAGGGATGCCAGGCCAAGCCATACGCTTCAGTGGCCCGGGGTGGTAGATTTGGTGACCCAATCAGCCAAAGCACATGCACCTATGACATGGCAGCAGGCCAGCAGCTGCTATTTACTTTATATTTATCTAAATTATTACATTGCTTAAACTCTGATTCAGATGTGCATTCTATTTGAGTTGTTGAATCCTTATATCAACAAATGAAGACTCATATTGACTAGTTTCAGTGGTAAATTTTTGTTAGCATGTGGGGCTCACTAGTCATAGATATGCATGCAAGAATGTTTTGGCGCTGCGTCTAGAAATTGGTAAGGTAGCAACCCAAAAATTGGCCATGCCCAAGATTTGCTGGGCCAAATTTTGCCCTGCCAGACCGGAGACATGGACCATTGGCCCAAGACACGTCTAAAATTAAAACCACCAAGTGCCCTTAGACACCAGCTACAGAAATTCTTGGAGCTAAAGCTTCGCCAAATAGCACTTAAAGGATCAATCCAAAATGCGCGCAATTTAAAGTTTTCAATACATAATGTATCTTGATGCTATGCATATAACATAATCAAATCAATAACATAAACACTGATAAGAACTGTACAATGGTGCCTGCAGCTGTAGCATGTGCCCAACAACTAACAGGATAATAAATGGATGCATTAGGTATGGCCACATGTGGCAATGCAAGCAACTTTCTAGTCTAACTGATGTGCAGCAGCTAGACCCATGGATATATTAAGCTTCACTTAACGATTTATGGTGGTCATGGCTGAAATTCTAGTTGAAACTTTGATGACTGCTAAAATAAGTCTAAAGATGTGCAGAACTTAGTTGCATTGTACCAACAATGGTAATTCTTTAGTTGTCTTTAGGCAACATGGCAGCAGAAGATAGGTCATGACACAGACTCAACTAATAGTGCGTTGTGCCTAAATCTCTAGCATGTAGCTCAAATTCAGGAAATGATCGTTAGACAGATATAAAGCAGTGGTTCTGATTAAGGCATGTTTGAGAACTTGAAGATGCACATTACATCCTGGGCACTAATTACGTGTTAACTGAAGAAATCTGCTAATGTCTGATGCAGAATACTAAAGGTGTATATAATGGTGGTTACCATGTCATGGTGTCGTCTACTCTTGAAATACTGACTTCACATAAAAATGGGATGTTTTCAGGGAGTTATGTCCCTAATATAGGAGCTTACATATTTCGCCTCCTTGGATAATCGGTTTTTGAGCTTTCCTGACTATGATTTGCAAGGTCGACAAATAACATATACTCCCAAAGGGGGAGACCTTTCAGAGATGCAACCAGGATTGAAAACCATAATAGTTACTAGAGATGTACTTCCCATGGGTCCAAGTAGTTACAGTGCATCCAGTAAATACAGTGAATTCACACTGACAGGGGAGGGGGGCTTACCCCAGCATGGAATCGGTAACCAGCCCCTAGTGTTCTGCTGAAAGAAAACTAACCCTGGATGCACCTACCATACACAAGGAAGCTCTACATAACGGCCTCACCAAGCTCACTCTACGTTTGTACATTGTTTTTGGAAGTCTTTGGAACATTATTTACGCAACTGATATGTGAGATTAAAAAAATCTCTCCTAAAGGCAGAACAAGCAAATGAAACGATTGCACAGACGTTCATGATCAATTTTAGCCCTGGCATAAAAGATTGCCCAGTGAATGCCAGGAATAAACATAGGGAAAAAAATTTCATCAATAACCCTACTAAGCAGCACATAATGAGACTTCTCTGAGTCTCTGACTCCAACAAATAAAACCTAGAAGCAGTTCCATTCTGATTCCAACCAAATTTGCATTTGGCATTTTGTAATACGTATGCTTTTTTTAGAAGTAATTGAATTTCTAGGTATCTGACTTATGGTAGCCTACAACTTTTTGCTGTGAAAGAGGTTAACATCTCCTACATTGATGGTCATGCAAATCCAACAAACAGTTATTGAAGAAAAAGCCTATTTTGATCGAACGAACCTAGAGCAAGTCGTCATTGACGCTAGAGAGAGCCTCCTGAGTAGCGCCAAATCGGTGAGGCTGACTGGCTGAGATACCTACTTCAGAATCGCGCCCAAACTACGCATCATGCCCATCTCTTCCGAGGTTCTATTCAATCACAAACACACACTCCAAATCCGGACCATGATACCACGCACCAACATAGCTGACGATACTAAGCCCACGGCAAACCAACGGCACATCAAAGATTAAAGAAGCGTCCATTGAGCAATACCATTTCGAACTAACACAACGGCGGACAAATCACCGAGACCCCCTGTAAAAGGCCATGAACTCGCGCCACAACAGCAACTGAGGGTAACGGAAGGGGAGAGGAGAGGAGGGTAATCGGACCTGCCAGAGCCGCTTGAGGCGTTTCTTGGCGTTGTTCTTGAGGGTAACCGAGCTCACTCTACGTTTGTACATTGTTTTTGAAAATCTTTGAAAAATTATTTACGCAACTGATATGTGAGATAAAAAAATCTCTCCAAGAGGCAGAACAAGCAAATGCAACGGTTGCACAGATATGCCCATGTTCATGATCAATATTAGCCCCTGGCACAAAAGTTTGCCGATTTGGATGTGAACTACATGAATAATCATAGGGGAAAAAATTTCTCATTAATAACCCTCCTAAGCAAGACATAATGAGAGTACTCTGAGTCCCTGACTTCAAAAATAAATTCTACTAGAAGCACTTCCATTTTGATTCCAGCAAATTTGCATTTGGAATTTCATACTACGTATGCTTTCTTAGAAGTAATTGAATTTCTAGGTATCTGATTCATACCTACGAATATTTTCTGTGAAGGAGGTTAAGATCTCCAACATTGATGGTCATGCAAATCCAACAAACAGCTATTGAAGAAAAGAAAATTCTATTTTTGATCAAACAAACCTAGAGCAAGTCCCTCATTGAGACTAGAGAGCCTCCTGAACAGCGCCAAATTGGTGAGGCTGGCTGATTGAGAGACCTACTTCAAAATAGTGCCCATCCCTTTCCAGGTTCTATTCAATCACAAACACGCACTCCAAATCCGGACCACGATGCCACATGCCGACATTACTGACTATACTAAGTCCATGGCAAACCAGCGTCGCATCAAAGATTGAAGAAGCATCAATCAAGCAACACCATTTCGAACTAATACAGCGGCAAACGGATGGCGGAGACTACCTAGGAAAGGCCATGAGCTCGCGCCACAACACGACACGGATAGCAACTGAGGGCAACGGAAGGGGAGAGGAGGGTAATCGGACCTGCCAGAGCCGCTTGAGGCGCTTCTTGGCGTTGTTCTTGCGGGTGGTGGTGAGCTTGATGCGCTTCCACAGCAGGCCCGGTCCATCATTCCGCTTCACCACCTCCAGCGCCCGCGTCGCCCAGAAGGCGCCGCCGAGCATGCCCCCGCCCGCCATCGGTGCTGGATTCGGTCGACGGCCTCTTTCTTCCTCCGCGGCGGCGGCGGCGCTCCGGCCTACAACTTTTTGCTGTGAAAGAGGTTAACATCTCCTACATTGATGGTCATGCAAATCCAACAAACAGTTATTGAAGAAAAAGCCTATTTTGATCGAACGAACCTAGAGCAAGTCGTCATTGACGCTAGAGAGAGCCTCCTGAGTAGCGCCAAATCGGTGAGGCTGACTGGCTGAGATACCTACTTCAGAATCGCGCCCAAACTACGCATCATGCCCATCTCTTCCGAGGTTCTATTCAATCACAAACACACACTCCAAATCCGGACCATGATACCACGCACCAACATAGCTGACGATACTAAGCCCACGGCAAACCAACGGCACATCAAAGATTAAAGAAGCGTCCATTGAGCAATACCATTTCGAACTAACACAACGGCGGACAAATCACCGAGACCCCCTGTAAAAGGCCATGAACTCGCGCCACAACAGCAACTGAGGGTAACGGAAGGGGAGAGGAGAGGAGGGTAATCGGACCTGCCAGAGCCGCTTGAGGCGTTTCTTGGCGTTGTTCTTGAGGGTAACCGAGCTCACTCTACGTTTGTACATTGTTTTTGAAAATCTTTGAAAAATTATTTACGCAACTGATATGTGAGATAAAAAAATCTCTCCAAGAGGCAGAACAAGCAAATGCAACGGTTGCACAGATATGCCCATGTTCATGATCAATATTAGCCCCTGGCACAAAAGTTTGCCGATTTGGATGTGAACTACATGAATAATCATAGGGGAAAAAATTTCTCATTAATAACCCTCCTAAGCAAGACATAATGAGAGTACTCTGAGTCCCTGACTTCAAAAATAAATTCTACTAGAAGCACTTCCATTTTGATTCCAGCAAATTTGCATTTGGAATTTCATACTACGTATGCTTTCTTAGAAGTAATTGAATTTCTAGGTATCTGATTCATACCTACGAATATTTTCTGTGAAGGAGGTTAAGATCTCCAACATTGATGGTCATGCAAATCCAACAAACAGCTATTGAAGTAAAGAAAAAAAAATCCTATTTTGATCAAAGGAACCTAGAACAAGTCCCTCATTGACACTAGAGAGCCCCCTGAACAGTGCCAAATTGGTGAGGCTGGGCTGGTTGAGAGACCTACTTCAAAATCGTGCCCATCCCTTTCCAGGTTCTATTCAATCATATACACGCACCCCAAATCCGGACCACGATGCCACACGCCGACATAACTGACGATACTAAGCCCATGGCGTCGCCATCAAAGATTGAAGAAGCATCAATCGAGCAAGACCATTTCGAACTAACACAGCGGCGCACGGATCGCAGGGAGTCCCTAGAAAAGGCCATGTACTCGCGCCGCAACATGATACGGAAAGCCATGACGGAAGGGGAGAGGAGAGGAGGGCAATCGGACCTGCCAGAGCCGCTTGAGGCGCTTCTTGGCGTTGTTCTTGCGGGTGGTGGTGAGCTTGATGCGCTTCCACAGCAGGCCCGGTCCATCATTCCGCTTCACCACCTCCAGCGCCCGCGTCGCCCAGAAGGCGCCGCCGAGCATGCCCCCGCCCGCCATCGGTGCTGGATTCGGTCGACGGCCTCTTTCTTCCTCCGCGGCGGCGGCGGCGCTCGGGGAGGGTTTAGAGGAAGGTTTGGGTTTGGGCCTTGGTGGGCCAATGTGTTGAGAGTTTCTTCAACTAGTACGATCGTGGCTGGGTACTCGAGGCCCGTGGCTAACGGGCCCGATGTCAGTGAGGCAGAGCATACGATTCTTCCATGATTATTAACCAAAAATCGATATACCACAGGGAAAAATATATTGTCGAAAATATGTCGAACCCAGAATTGTTCAATTATTCAAATCATTCAAGTTGGAATGGTTCCTTAAACTTACCTGGACTTCAAAAACAGAAAACACTGAAGACCGATGAGTTAAAATTTAGTAGACTTTTTACATGGATGAATCAGTACATAATTATATTAAGCGAAAAACGTTGAAGACTGATTAGTTCAAGTAATTCACAAAAAAACATAACTTATACAAATGAACAATACACGAAAACCACATATTTTACATCAGAAGGGCGTAAGCATACATGTTTGTGCTCCAGTGCATGGTTAAAAACAAAAAATATATGTTTTGCCAAAAAAAAAGAAGAGGAAAATATATTCAAAGCACACACCAGAATGCCAAACTTAGCACCAAGTTTGTAACAAATCAATTACTATTTCTTTTTACGAGTACTACCTATTTGTTTTTTTTGTGATTAGTACTACCTATTTGTTGCCGCAGTTAATAAGTGGCACGAAAGATGAACACTCATTTTGGCGGTTTCTTACCTGCAATCGGCTCGATTAACTGTACATGACTAAAAATTCATCAGTAATTGGTTTGCAAAAGACATCTAAAACCGCCAAAACAAATCTGGTTCAATGTCTTCTCATGAAGAAAGGCTACTGACATTTTGTTAATACAAAGAGGAGCCAGAAAATAAGTTATTCTCTCCATCCAATTATTGCAGAACAAACGGACAAACAATGAATCATACAAAAGAGCACAGCAGTATGAGCGAGTCAACATGGAAATTTAAGCCGCATAGTTCATAAAATTAACCCTATTAAGAACAGTACGAACTCAGTCCAACCACACAACACAATGTTGCAATATATCACATAGACAGAGCCAATTCTGAAAAATGGGCATCACGAGTTCATCATAGATGCCCCACAGCGAGCAACTCATCTTGCATACAGACGAAAAAAAAAACTGTGTCATGAGTCACATTTGCGGTAGCACATATTATTTGTTGGGTGATCATCCATGAGTCCTGCAGATTATGAGGAGCACACTGTGTCAGGAATTATAGTGACGCAGCATAATGGACACTTTCACACATTAAATTTAGCGATACCTGTTCGTATGAAATAGCTCACACACTTCGATGCAACTAAACAAACAGACCGTTCGTCAGAAAAATCTCAATTGATGTTAGTAAAAAGTAATTGGTCTCCTTCCCTCCACACACACACACACACACACACACACACAGAGAGAGAGAGAGAGAGAGAGAGAGAGCATACATAGCATGAATCCTTGGATCTGTTAGCACGAAATGGCAAAATGTAAAAGGAATTGTTCATCCTCCTCAAACAGGCGTAGATTCTTTAGCTTCATAAATATCTGAATAGCGTGCACATCAAAGTCCAGCAAAAACCCAGTCCGCACAAGGTCAGTAAGAGCTGGAATTTGGTCCGTTTTCTCAAACAGCAACCCTTTAGAAATCTCCTCAGCGAAATATGCTGCATACTCTATCTTCTTGGCATTGTCCATTGCTGATAATCCATCAAACTTTGTCACAAACAATCTCGAATTCTCCCTCTCCCACCGGAATAAACCAGCAGATGTAACAGCAATGCTTCTTCCTGAACTCAGTCCAACCTGATATCTAACAGTAAGAGGTGTTCTTGTCTCATGGACAACTACATTGGCGAGACACGCAACCATTCACGCCTCTTCTCGGCAGATATGTCAAGGATGGGATCAGCAAGGAAAGCTACGACAATTCTGAGCAAGCCAGGTTTAATCATGGTACTTTTGTGAACGGTGGTTACAGACTCAATCTTTAAATCCTCAGATTCATCCCTTGAAACAGATTTCGATATTTTCTGAACGCCTATGCTGCTATAAATATCGTTCAACTTCGTTGAAGTCAAGCATGATAAGCCACCTGAGGGATACCAAACGAACATAGGCTGCCGAGCCTGCTTCTTGAACAAATCCTCCAGTAGAAGATCATCAGGAATGAAGACATCTTTTTTCTCAAGAAGCAAGATCTGATCTCCAAAATACACAGGGACCTTCATGATATACTCAGCAAGAAAGTTTGCCAGATTAGTGCTCCAGTTCTTGCCAAAGAATTCCCAGAAAGCAGAACAAATCTCTTCCGTTAATGTATGGTTGGCACCCTGCCACATGCTCCAGAGTTTGCAATAGTCGCTGACTGTTGGATGACGCTTCATACCAAAAATCGTGTTAAAATATCCAAGTAACTCAAAACTGTACCATTTCACCAAAACATGAAGCTGAGAGTCGAAAAGGTTACTCTTATCATAAAGAACACAACTTGCAGGGTTAACCTATTTTCCTTCATCAGCTCCATATGGTATCCAAATCCAGTCATCATTAGTGTAACGAGGCTTCCAACGAAATGCTTCTAAATACGAATATATCCTTAAAATTGCATCAGCATTAGACATATCTTTTATATGCTGTACCATCAGTCCACAACCAGCTCTAGCGTTCACAATAACTCCTATTGCTTGCAGCTCACTCTCATACGAAACAACTCATGTCCATAAAATACTTCATCAATGAAAGGTCCATCATCCCTCTGAACATGAGAAGAGCACACCGAATAAAACAGGATACACCTGTTTGGCAGCCTGTACCCAGCAGTTGTCTTAACCCAATTAATATTGATTATGCTCATGAAATCGTCTGGAAGAGCAGATCCATTTTTCCTCCAGCTTCTAATGCACTTAAGCAAAGACAAAACAGCTTCTGGAGTCACATTTGACACATCATTTGGCATATGGATTCCCGAGATGACAAATGCAGCACCTTGTTCCAACCCAACTTTGGCACCCAAGGCCATTAGTTCATCTTTATAGCAGTAGATCTCCTTCCCCCGGCCATACTGTGTATTGCTATCATCAATGAAAGGTAGACTAGAAACTAAAGCAATAGAATCCCATTCTGAACTGAATAGAATTGCTTCCTTAGGAGACCTGAAACCAAATGATGTATGCAACCATCTCTCACGGTGCATGAAGTTGGCAAAATCAACTGGTAGCCTCCCATGTTTGGTGATTAAGTCTCTGTAGCATTCTAGCAGTGCAAGTCCTCTCTTTTGTAACACCAGATGTGTGTACAAGTTTCTTGACTCCATGCATTATTTTCTTACAAGAATCTTTCAAGCCAGCAATTAGACCGGTCTTCCTTAGCTCCTCCTTGTACAGCCTGATTTCATCCCCATAGAATTCCTGATCAAGCAGTGGTATCGTATCAAAAACCTTCAAAAGACATTTCCAGTCATCATCAAGAAGAAATGTTTCATGAGGAGCTCTGAAGCCAAGATTAGTCTTCACCCATCTGAGATCTTTCAGCCTTTCAACAAAATCTTCAGATGACTCAGCACACCTGATACACTTGAGCATTAATATGGTGGCAGCAGGGGTAATAGTATTTGTAGAGAACTTAAAATTTTCAACTACGAGCTGATAATTTTGTTTGAAGGCAACAAGAACACCAAATAGCTCAAGCTCTGGCCTGAAGTTGGCTATCTCTTCCCCATAGAAAGATGTGTCAATAAAAGGCAAAACACTGATGACAGAGGCGTTTGCCCATTCTGAACTAAATAGAATAGAACTTTCCGGCGATGTGCTGCCATGACAAGTCTTAAGCCAGCGCCCATTTTTCATTCGCTCGATCAGATGCGGTGGTGTCTTGTTAATCTCATTAAGATATCTGATCAATTGAAGAAGAGCAAACACATTGGATCGGGAGAAAGTTTTATTTGATGACATTGACATAAGATGGTTAGCTATATGTAAAGCTGCATCTATAAACTCAAACTGCACTCCAATAGTTCTCAACTCCACCTTGTATGCACTTACTTTGTTTTCATAAAATTCTTGATCTATCAACGGCACATCATCCAAAACAGATTTGATCTCTGGAAAATTTTCCCATTCTGCATTGAGCAAAAAAGAACCTGACGGTGAACTGTAACCCATGGATGTCTTCAGCCACTTAGCATTCCTTATAAAACTCAAAGAATTTCTGAGGTAGCTGGATGCATTTCGATCTAAGATTTTTTATGAATTCTAGAAGTAAAATAGCATTATCCATTGTCAACGGCTGGTTGGCCATGCACATGGACGCATATGAAAATTCAAATTGCACTCCAATGGATCTCAGCTCTTCCTTGTAAGAACTTATCTTGTTTTCATAAAAATCATGATCAACCAAGGGTACATCAGATAGCTCAGAAAAAATCTGCCGCAAACTTCCCCATTCTGCACTCAATAAAAATGATCTAGAAGGTGCACAGTAACCAATTGTTGTCTTGAGCCATTTTCCATGCCTGATGGAGCTCAACAGGCTCTTTGGTGGCTGACTGCTCCTTGATTTTACATCCCTAATCCACTGCAGAAGTAAAATAGCATTCTCCATGGTCAGAGGCTGGTTGCCAATTTGTATAGATACATTTGAAAACTCAAATTGTACTCCGATTAGCCTCAACTCTTCCTTGTACGAACTTATTTTATTCTGTAGAATTCTTCATCTATTAAGGGTACATCAGCAAAGACAAATTGAACCTGCATTTTACTTCCCCAGCCTGCACTTGACAGAAAAGTTTTTGATGGTGACATGAAACCAAGAGACGTCTTTAGCCACTTCACATTAATGATACAGCCTAAGAAGTTATGTGGTAGATGGACAAGGCTCAGTCTTAGATTCTTAATCCATTGCAACAGCAAAAGTGCATTTTCCATTGTCAGAGGAGAGTTAACAGTGGGAAAGCTTGCATTAGGAGGACGCACAAACGGAACATCAGCTGCTTGTGCGTAGGTACGAAGGAATTTTATGATCTGACCATCAGATGTGAAATTTCCGACGTATGTGCGAGATGAACCATAATCTGCTGACAAATCAATATAACTTTGAGATGGCCAGGGATTTTTACCCATCAGTGTAAGCCACTTGCTCCCTTCAGCAGGAACAAGCAAGGAATTTCTCTGCTTTACCACATGTCCATTGCTGTCTACCACAGGCATCTCATGGCACAAGTTGAAAATGACTCCCTCAGATATGTACTTTTTTGCATGCGAGTGATAAAGGAAATGGCAGTAAATAAGAGCTAACGTACTGTCATTAAGTGCCTTGGCAATAGTGAAGGCATACTCGTGTGGCGTTAGAATTTCCATGCTAAAAGTATTTTTCAACCATCCCATAATTTGTACTCCCCCAGAAAACATATCCAGAGACCTCTGTGTGTCAAGGGGCAAAAATAACAGACTTGAAGTTGCTGACAGTTCCTTGTTCCAGGAAATAAGCCAAGATAAGTCATTTAAATTAGATGCTGTACATATCCTTGATTGCATTCTTGCTCGTTGCACACTACAATATGACAGACGACCATTTCCACCCACATACTTAACGAGAGGCACAAGAATCATATTTGTTCTGGAAAACTTTGTCCAATTTTCAGAAACAAAAGATAAGATCTCCAGGTAAACTGCGTCTGATGCCTCCTTCACAAGATTTAACCCATCAATACACTTACTGTACCATTCTTTGTTGACATATCCAATACCAAGAAATCCTAAAACATCATCATATTCTTGGCAATCAAGGTAGGAGCTCAGGATAAAAGTTTCATGGGATGACAGATTCTGCATATCAATTCCTTGCTTCCGGGCCATGTTCAGAATTCTCCAAAATGCACTATCCAGCCGAGAAACCTCAGTGGTATTGAAGACCTTCTCTGTAGTGCAGGATTCACAAGGCATTATATCCTCATGTGCAACTTTGTCTTTTATGGAGAGTCTGATTGCATCAAAAAGTACTATTGAAGAGGCCTCAATAGGAAGGAACCTGAAAATAGGTGGGAGTGCAAATAATGGGGCATTGCTTGACGATTTCAGAAGAGCTCCAAAAGCATCGATAAAAGCAGAAGGCACACAATCTAGTATGCCACGATTCCATTGGCTGTCAAACAAAATAGATTCTCGGGATGATGCAAGAAGAAAATCTGCTTGAATAATGAAGGGCAAATTAGTCACCATCTCTGTAGGAAGGAATGCATACACACCAGGTGACTGTGCTCCTCTACTTAGTCTCTGTCCATGAGGAAATGCTAAGGTAATGACCCACTGTTCTACTTCCATCCTTTTCTGAATTCTGCACTCTGGTTTGACTGCAAATTTCTGCTTCCACATATAGTATGTGCACTCCTCTTCTTTTCCCTTGCCATTTTCCTCCATAGCTAAATTGAGCGTGTAAGATTCTGCATCTATGTCCTTCCTCGTCCTGTAGTCCACTTCACTGGAGATTGAAATCTGGCTGATCTTAGTGGCCTTTGGGTCACTGTTTATTTCCCTGACAGAGATCTGTCTAATTTTTGATAGAAACAGAAGAATTTCAGGATGTGTGCTAGATAGTTCTTTCTTCACAGAAGGTATCTTATCAGTCTTCAGAGGCAAGATAATAGTTGTTGTAGGAAGGCTCTTAGAGCAGCCATATACTG
The DNA here is from genome assembly GCA_000970635.1 of Eragrostis tef. Lineage (NCBI taxonomy): Eukaryota > Viridiplantae > Streptophyta > Magnoliopsida > Poales > Poaceae > Eragrostis > Eragrostis tef. The sequence goes on from LAPY01000846.1 coordinate 19,351, forward strand.
CCTGTATGTCCTCGAGATTTGGCTTGCCATCAACCCATTCAGGAACGATATACCCTATATCACAATCAGCTGAGGGCTTTTCATTGAATTTTATCTGATATCCATTGCTGAAGATGTGGGGCTGACTAGATACCAGAAATACACTTTTGAATCCGATACCTGAATGAAAGGTAAAATACCATTAGCTTAGAAGATATAGAAATGAAACATAACGCAAGAGGAAAAGGTCATTTATACACATGACCTTACTGTTTCTTGAAAAAAAAAACTACAACCAACATTAAACACCAAATACTTACACAACCAGCGAAGGGAAAATTACTGTGAAAGATGTTATCTCTAGCTCAGTTTGTCTACATTAAGTGCAGGGGGCGTTGCAGGGGATATACTCATCACCAATTAAGTGTTCTAAAATCTAAATGCCTGATAAACTCATGTATTACTAAAACGTAGATTCCATACACACAAAATAGTCCATATTTAACAATATAACATCATGTCAATTTCCCGTCGCTGAATATAATTTGCGTACTTGCCTGAATAAACCAAACGTACACCAGATGTTATTTCTACTCTTAAACAAAGTTAATTCTCATGACAAAGGAGCACCTTTTTCACCAATGTAGCCAAGATGTCTGTTTCCTTTCTTAGTTGACTTGCCAATCCTACAAATGGATTCAATGTTTGCTGAAGTAAACCCCTTTTCATTGTTGAAGATGAGAAGTGTCGAGTCAGCTCCTGTAGCAGTAATGTCCTGTTTTGTTATGAGAAACTCCAGTGCTGGTGCCACATCCAATGGATACTCATTGTCCTCCGCATTCTACAATATTTCAGCACATTAGGTCATTGTTCGCATTAAGGAGGAGCATAATGCATACAAGTAAAATACTAAAATTGACAATGTATCACATATAGTAGCTGCATATATACTCCATAATTAGGAAATGCTAGAAACATAACAAGTTAATATAATATTCTTCACTTGCTTGACAATAACTTCCAGTATGATAATGGAACCGTGAAGACATACGGAACAAATGAAGCCAAAGTCCTTATTGCGAACAAATGAGTAAAAAGACACTAGAACTAACAGATATATCATATACTTCTTTCTATCCTGTGATACTTTCGGGAGCAAGTCAGCCATTAATGGTTTCATCCAAATTAGCTTACCTGCTTAACCCACACTACCCTGCTGCACGTAGTAAACCTCCTAATTCAGACTATTATTAAATCTGGCGGTCCGGCTAGTGACACAGTGGCAAAGAGTCTATCTCTCCTCTGCCCCAGCCGTGTTGCAATTTGCAAAGAGCTGCCAGCAGAAACGTTCAGAGGCAAGCAACAAGGCTAAATTCCAAACGGAATGACAACTCAATACAGTTTTGAGATCGCCAGGGATTTTTACCAATCAGTGTAAACCACTTGCTCCCTTCAGCAGGAACAAGCAAGGAATTTCTCTGTTTTACCACATGTCCATTGTTGTCTACCACAGGCATCTCATGGCACAAGTTGAAAATGACTCCCTCAGATATGTACTTTTTTGCATGCGAGTGATAAAGGAAATGGCAGTAAATAAGAGCCAACCTACTGTCATTAAGTGCCTTGCCAATAGTGAAGGCATACTTGTGCGGCGTTAGAATTTCCATGCTAAAAGTGTTTTTCAACCATCCCATAATTTGTACTCCCCCGGAAAACATATCCAGAGTCCTCTGTGTGTCAAGGGGCAAAAAGAACAGACTTGATGTTGCTGATAGTTCCTTGTTCCAGGAAATAAGCCAAGATAAGTCATTTAAATTAGATGCTGTACATATCCTTAAATGCATTCTTGCTCGTGGCACACTACAATATGACAGACGACCATTTCCACCCACATACTTAACGAGAGGCACAAGAATCATATTTGTTCTGGAAAACTTTGTCCAATTTTCAGAAACAAAAGATAAGATCTCCAGGTAAACTGCGTCTGATGCCTCCTTCACAAGATTTAACCCATCAATACACTTACTGTACCATTCTTTGTTGACATATCCAATACCAAGAAATCCTAAAACATCATCATATTCTTGGCAATCAAGGTAGGATCTCAGGATAAAAGTTTCATACGATGACAGATTCTGCATATCAATTCCTTGCTTCTGGGCCATGTTCAGAATTCTCCAAAATGCACTATCCAGCCGAGAAACCTCAGTGGTATTGAAGACCTTCTCTGTAGTGCAGGATTCACAAGGCATTATATCCTCATGTGCAACTTTGTCTTTTATGGAGAGTCTGATTGCATCAAAAAGTACTATTGAAGAGGCCTCAATAGGAAGGAACCTGAAAATAGGCGGGGTGCAAATAATGGGGCATTGCTTGACGATTTCAGAAGAGCTCCAAAAGCATCGACAAAAGCAGCGGGTACGAAATCTAGTATGCCACGATTCCATTGGCTGTCAAACAAAATAGATTCTCGGGATGATGCAAGAAGAAAATCTGCTTGAATAATGAAGGGCAAATTAGTCACCATCTCTGTAGGAAGGAATGCATACACACCAGGTGACTGTGCTCCTCTACTTAGTCTCTGTCCATGAGGAAATGCTAAGGTAATGACCCACTGTTCTACTTCCATCCTTTTCTGAATTCTGCACTCTGGTTTGACTGCAAATTTCTGCTTCCACATATAGTATGTGCACTCCTCTTCTTTTCCCTTGCCATTTTCCTCCATAGCTAAATTGAGCGTGTAAGATTCTGCATCTATGTCCTTCCTCGTCCTGTAGTCCACTTCACTGGAGATTGAAATCTGGCTGATCTTAGTGGCCTTTGGGTCACTGTTTATTTCCCTGACAGAGATCTGTCTAATTTTTGATAGAAACAGAAGAATTTCAGGATGTGTGCTAGATAGTTCTTTCTTCACAGAAGGTATCTTATCAGTCTTCAGAGGCAAGATAATAGTTGTTGTAGGAAGGCTCTTAGAGCAGCCATATACTGCCTGTATGTCCTCGAGATTTGGCTTGCCATCAACCCATTCAGGAACGATATACCCTATATCACAATCAGCTGAGGGCTTTTCATTGAATTTTATCTGATATCCATTGCTTAAGATGTGGGGTTGACTAGATACCAGAAATACACTTTTGAATCCGATACCTGAATGAAAGGTAAAATACCATTAGCTTAGAAGATATAGAAATGAAACATAACGCAAGAGGAAAAGGTCATTTATACACATGACCTTACTGTTTCTTGAAAAAAAAAACTACAACCAACATTAAACACCAAATACTTACACAACCAGCGAAGGGAAAATTACTGTGAAAGATGTTATCTCTAGCTCAGTTTGTCTACATTAAGTGCAGGGGGCGTTGCAGGGGATATACTCATCACCAATTAAGTGTTCTAAAATCTAAATGCCTGATAAACTCATGTATTACTAAAACGTAGATTCCATACACACAAAATAGTCCATATTTAACAATATAACATCATGTCAATTTCCCGTCGCTGAATATAATTTGCGTACTTGCCTGAATAAACCAAACGTACACCAGATGTTATTTCTACTCTTAAACAAAGTTAATTCTCATGACAAAGGAGCACCTTTTTCACCAATGTAGCCAAGATGTCTGTTTCCTTTCTTAGTTGACTTGCCAATCCTACAAATGGATTCAATGTTTGCTGAAGTAAACCCCTTTTCATTGTTGAAGATGAGAAGTGTCGAGTCAGCTCCTGTAGCAGTAATGTCCTGTTTTGTTATGAGAAACTCCAGTGCTGGTGCCACATCCAATGGATACTCATTGTCCTCCGCATTCTACAATATTTCAGCACATTAGGTCATTGTTCGCATTAAGGAGGAGCATAATGCATACAAGTAAAATACTAAAATTGACAATGTATCACATATAGTAGCTGCATATATACTCCATAATTAGGAAATGCTAGAAACATAACAAGTTAATATAATATTCTTCACTTGCTTGACAATAACTTCCAGTATGATAATGGAACCGTGAAGACATACGGAACAAATGAAGCCAAAGTCCTTATTGCGAACAAATGAGTAAAAAGACACTAGAACTAACAGATATATCATATACTTCTTTCTATCCTGTGATACTTTCGGGAGCAAGTCAGCCATTAATGGTTTCATCCAAATTAGCTTACCTGCTTAACCCACACTACCCTGCTGCACGTAGTAAACCTCCTAATTCAGACTATTATTAAATCTGGCGGTCCGGCTAGTGACACAGTGGCAAAGAGTCTATCTCTCCTCTGCCCCAGCCGTGTTGCAATTTGCAAAGAGCTGCCAGCAGAAACGTTCAGAGGCAAGCAACAAGGCTAAATTCCAAACGGAAAACAGAAAAAGAAAATGATAAAAAACAACCATACATGATATACATTGTAAATTTTACCGCAACTAATAAATTTTAGCCGACAAGATAAATTTGTGCCCTCAGTGGCAATTTGTCGAACAATTCCCGTGCAGCACAACATGATCACACAAAAGAGAAGTTTCCCTTCCAGTTCCAGAACAGCACTAGCAGTCTGGCACTCCTCAAATCAAGAAGAACAGGACAACAGCCAATTGGTGTAATAACGACTAAAAATAAAAGAGCTAAGAAAGACGCAGAAATCAAAGGCGAAAGACGCAGTTCATCAGACGAGAAAGCTGAACAATGAAGCGCGCATACATGGACAGATTTCGCAGGGACAGCTCAGCATCTTTTTCCTTTGCCGGGCATTTTCATTGCGGAATTGGGGAGGAACCGAGGACGAGGAATGTTTAGGTTGCATCGCAGCGACAGCGAGAAAGCGCAATAGACCACCGCGAGACAAAGTTGAACGGGATGATTTGCTGAGGGACGCGTGCCCTAAACTGAACGGGTCTGTGTACTGATGTCCCCGGCCGTTGGATAAACCAATCCACGAATGAAATTGCCCCTACATCTATGAGAATCCCACATGTGTAACTGTAGAATGATCTTGATATGAGCGTTGACATATGTATCTATTGTTTCATAGCAACAAAATCCAGTAATTCAATAATTCCGATTATTTTAAATGACATAAGTTCAAGAATACGTACATGAAGTAGTTATTTTTTTACAAGACATACCGTAGGTGCATCTGTAAATATCAAGCAATGTTTTAAACCGAGAGTATTGCAATGACACAACACATTATAAACATGACATGATGACATTAACAAAGTAGATATATTTGTCTGTATTACCCTACTATATTAGAAGAAATCAAGAAAAAGAATTTGGAGATTCAGAAAGTTACTTGTAAGCTGAAAGTAGTAATTTTGTGTAAAAGCCCAAAAATACTCAATTATTACGGTTAATGAAAATTTTGAAATGGGCATATATTGTCTAAATTTGAAATCAAACTCTATGTTCAACTAAACTAATCAAAACTTGTATGTGCAAGTGTGAAGTTGAATAAAATTTTCTGTTCTTGTTTTACTTCATTTTTTAACCAATCTTCAGAAGAAGCCAAAGCATTTGCAGTATATGGCAATATTATGCACTGAATAATATTCAGTATATCTCAGATATAGCAGTCTCTAGTTGTGCGCACAGAGTTTCAATCAGTCTCATAGCGTTTGAAGTCCAGAAGCCCTTTGCCAAAAGGAAAAGCAAAGAAAAGAAGCTAAAGCAGAGTTACTGCGAGCAATTTAAAACACTCTTAATCTCTTCCTGAATTACAACAGAATAATATGCCCTCTAGCATTGGGAATAACCACGGGCCGGTGTCGCACTCGCAGCGTATATACTCACACTCACAGAACAACAACTTCCCGTTCCCAAATACGTATACATACTCGCAACAAGTAAGGCATACGCAATACGGTAACCGGCTACGAACACTATACCTGGATGAGCTCCATGAGGAAGTGGACGTCCTTGGAGTAGAGCTCCTCGGAGAGATAGCTGACGGCCTGGTGAATATCCTCCGCCAGCGGGTTCCGCTCCTCCCGCCCGATATAGAACCGTTCTCGCCGGATCCGCTCCACGTGCTCCCTCGCCGCCGCCGCCATTGCCGCCGCCGAGGACGACGAGATGACAATTGTTTCTCCAAGCTATCGAGACCTACGCGAACATGC